>JANHQD010001445.1:0-39609 GCA_024721195.1 Marasmius sp. AFHP31 | reverse complement strand
GGGAGCAATGGAAACAATGGATGGGATAGGTTGTGAGGACGATGTGAAAGAACAAGGATGGGGGAAGGAAATGATGGGAATGATGGGGAGAGTGGAACCGGGTATCTGGTAGGCGTCAAAGTAGCAAATGGGCGTCAAAGTGACAATCAGGCGCTGAAAGGGGAATGGGCGCTAAGAAAGGAAAAGATAGGGGGAAAAGCGGCACTTCATGACAATGGACGCATGAAGAGATCCAGAAACTACATGATGCAGATTGGCGTGCCATCAACAATCTCATCAAAGTACTTACAGTGGGTCATATCTTGTTTAATACTTTTTGATCTCTCATATCTGTTTTGATAGGTGCCTTACGCCTTCCAGCAGAAGTTGAGCGCTGAAATGACTCCGACTCTTAGCAGAGTCCTCCCGTCATCCGCATCGGTGATTTTGATCTGGAAGGACAAAATCACGGAACTACCACGGATTGGAGCCACAGGAATCATTGAAGCTGGCATCGAAAAAATCGAAAGCTATCAGAAGAGAATGGAGAATGTCCCCGTCTATGTCTTAGCTATGAGTGAGTCCACTCATTTCTCTCCATGATGATATACTCATAGACCACTACCAGTTCTTAACCCCAGGGTGAAGCTCAGATGGCTCGAGCAATCATCGGTGTAGCGCCTGCTACTAGCGCTCATTATTTTAGCTTAATTTTAAGTGATTTATGGAACTTCAGAAGGGATATTATCTGAAGTATATTTAGTATTAGCGTGAGCCCGAACAGCTAGTAAAGGGTTCAGGACTAGCGTGGAAGGATAAGACGATATTAAGTCATCTTACTGCACCCGAAACCTGTAGGGGTCACTCTGTTCTACAAATTTCAGAACATCGACTAGTCTCTGTGACCAGACCAAGGGAGGGATTGGACAATAACAATGAGCGACCAACAAATAAAAGGAAGGAACGCCGGACAATGTGAATCGGGCAAGAACCTCATCTGAAGAGCGGATGGAACTGTATGAACTTATGAACTTCCGACGAGGCATGACTAGAAGAAGGCAAAGACTAGAGAGCTTCAGATTCGATACTAAGGGACTGAAGTACGAGCAGGATTGAATCTATTTCATCTAAGTCGAAAAGTATGATCAACTTCGGAACTTGAAGATGAAGACAAATAGTCTATCTACGAAGTAGTAAAGGAACGAGAGATAGATGTACGAGTCTAGAATGACTTTAAAGGAAAGATGGTCCTACTCCCACATGTTGTGGATTGCAACTTTGTCCCATCCGAAGTACTCCTCCAGCTTGGAATCATTGCATTGGTAGTCCCAAACGAATGGAGAATCGGGTCGGTTTAACTCGTCGAGATAGAACTCTTCGTGGAGGACGGGATTGTGGTGGCAGGAAGGACGAGTAACCCAGTGGGCCATGAGAGGGTCATACTGGAAGAAGGTCAACTGTTTGGGTTCCAACTTTGAGGGAGGAGGATCGACCATGCAGTGGACAACGGAGTCGATCCAGGCGTGGGTGGCTCCAGGGATAAAGGCCGTACGGGAACCTAAGAACCCTACGCGAGCAATTGCCTCTGCAACCATGTCAATCACGTTCTGAGATTCGAGAGGGATGTACTCGGACAGGTTGTCTTTGTAGAAGATGGGGGCCTGTCTGAAGTCGAAGCAGGCAACGAAACCCCAATAGATGGAGATCTCCCGACTTAGGAAGAAGTGCTGAAGGAGCAAGCCTAACAAGGCCTCCCTTTCGCGGTCGAGAGGAATGCGAGAGATGAGGCTGCGATCGGTCAACTTGACGGAATAGTCCTCGTGGTATGGCCAGTGCTTG
Organism: Marasmius sp. AFHP31; assembly: GCA_024721195.1. Taxonomy (NCBI): domain Eukaryota; kingdom Fungi; phylum Basidiomycota; class Agaricomycetes; order Agaricales; family Marasmiaceae; genus Marasmius; species Marasmius sp. AFHP31. Next base: position 37,791 of record JANHQD010001445.1, on the reverse strand, counting down.
TATAACTCTGAAACAGATTAGAGTAACTTCAGAAGAAAGGGATGATTAGGACGTACTGTACAGGAGATTGCAGAAGTGATCTTCTATGGTGTGAACGTTGGGCATGGGAAATGATCGACGGAGGCGAGCAAGAAAGACTTGCACTGATCGGCAAACCCAGCATCCTACCTATTTAAGAAGGATTTGAACAGGAAAGGACGAAGTTCCGAAGAATGAAACTAAGTAGTACCTGCTGAAACCTGAACCAGAACGGCTCCACAGGAGCAGATAAACTAAGAATTTAGCCTTGAGATTCGATGGCTGAACTTCGGAAGAAAAGGCACGGTCATATTATGTAGACTCGAAGAAGTACTACGCGTCTAAGTGGAATAAACTAGGCAGTACAGAGTGGTCGAGGTGATTGTACCAAGGAATAACGGATGGAACATCTACTTCCAAATCGGTATAATGCCATGCTTCGTTCTGCTGAAGGCGGTCTAAGTAATATAGGTCGCAGACTAGAGGACAGTAGGCTAGCGGTGTACGAGACAACCAGCGACCCATCTGAGGGGTAAATACAAAGAACTGAAGTTCCTCATAACCCAATGTTGGAGGAGCAGGAGCTTCGGCAGCAAAGACGACGGCATTGATCCACACTTGGACGGCTCCAGGAATGAGGGCAGTCTTCATAGAGAGGAACCCAACGCGGGCAATACCTTCGGCGACGGTATTAACGAACTTCCAAGCCACGAGAGGAAGGTTGGTATGGAAGTGGGCCTCACAGAAGTACACCTTGTCTTGGTGGTGATCATATCGGATGAGGTAGCCCCAGTACAGGGAACGATGGCAACTGAGAAAAAAGTGTTGGAACAGGAGGCCGAACAAAGTTTCGTTCCACTGATCAAACGGAAGGGAGAGGATGAGACGGCAATCGCCTACTTTGAAGGTGGAGTCGTCCTGATAAGGATTAACGTCGTAGAATTCTATAGACGATGCTCAGAAATACAGAAAACACAAAATATGGGATCACTCACGGAATAGCGCGTTTCTGAAGTGCTCAAATATGTTGTGCAAACTCATACTGAGTTCGGGGCGAAAGTAAGCAAGGCGGGAGGGATACGCCTCTAGCCTCCACTTAGTTCCAAACCGGAAGAACGGAAGATAAAATTTACTTCGGAAGTTAGAAGTGGTGCCACAGTATAAGCTGTTCAAGGCCCGGTATCCAAGTGATCAAGATATGATCGACGGTCCCTGGAGCTACTACTTCGTCTCTGAGGGCAGACCACATATACTCGAAGGAGAACAGGACATAGAACTACACTTCAGAAGTTGCCGCAACTAGTTCAGAAGGCTAGAACTGAGGGGACTCTTGAGGTAAGTTGAAGGGACTTGCGACCCAAGCATCGGAACTGCAACGCCAGTACCTGGATCCACAAGGACCGCCAGGAATTTGACTAGATAAGTCGGAGCAGATATTATCCTGCCATTGCGCCGAGAAAGAGATAACTTTTGAGCAAGCCATGGGGATATGAAGAAGGACTATTCATGGGGTTCTGCGAAGGACTACTTAGGACCTCAACGCGAGAAAGGAATGTAGTATGAACTTCAGTCGACGGAGGGACCGTATTTCTGAAGGTACAAGGAGATGACTCCTAGACGGAACCAGATAGGAGAATATATCCACCAGCTGCAAGTGGGCCGATAGGAACGAATCCCATCGAATAGCGCGTCTACAAGGATCTTCCGAAGCAAATAGTAAAGGTTGACTTTGGGTCCAAAACGCGTGGAATAATACAAACTCTCTGAAAGAAATACCAAAGAAGGTAGTTTTAGATAGAAATCAGATGTATATTCACAATCGGTACGATTAGGTAGAATTAGTAACTGCTAGGGTATATAAGGACTGGGGTTTTCATCAAGGATCCCTAGGCAATCCGTACTATTTCATTAAGAAAGCAACCAACACCACTGACTAGGCTGAGGAAGCAATCCGTACGAAAGTATCTACAAGGCTCCGAAAGCAGAAACCTGATTGGTGGCACGCTCTAGGGTCTTTGGGTTAGCTTCAGGAGAGACATTCGAACAGAATAGAACAATTTGTTGAACTTCAGAACTTGACTGTTTGACTTAAGAAACTTATTGAACTTATTTGGTATCCAACTACGCCGATTGGCAAGGCTAGTTGAACCTCCAAGGCATTTGAGCTAAGGAGTTTGTTCCATTGACTGATTGGCAAGGTCTTTGGTTTGGGTAGACCACTTGGGGTCATTATTGTTACTTGGGTATTTGAACTATTGGGTATTCTGAACGCTTAGGAGTTCTTCTGCAGTTGCTTTGAGGCTCAGAACGAACTTACGCAGCACACACACCCACATCGCTCTTCACATTTCCGAGCTATATTCCCTCCTACCAACTTATACACACACACACATACACACTCCCTCCAAGCTTTAGACAAGTGCGGAGCTTTGCTTAGTTTGTAGAAGAACTTCTTGTATCGATTTCATCAGCTTTGGTGCAGTCTGACTAAGAGCGGAACCTTTGATCAATGCCGATCCACGTTTCCCGCGCCTTTCAGCTACATCCAGTGTTGGGGAGATTCGGCTATATTAGTTAGGTTTTATTTACACCGGCGTGTGGGCGCATCTATATCGGATTGCAGGGTAGCTGAACAGACCACCAAAGTGTTCGTTTGGGCAGTTGCTGTAAGTTCAGTACACGTTGTTCCATTTATCTGTCCTGATATATGAGCGCAGAGGAAGCCGCTGCCAAAGAAGCCATCCCCTGCTCCAAAACCGGCTTCTCGTGCCAGACCAGTGGATTGCGATATAGATGCGCTACACACCAGCGTAAATAAAACCTAACTAAAATAGCCAAATCTCCCCAACACTGGATGTAGCTGAAAGGTGCAGGAAGCGTGGATCGGCGTTGATCAAAGGTTCCGCACGTAGTCAGACTGCACTGAAGTCGATGAAATTGATCCAAGAAGTTCTTTTATGAACTAAATGAAGCTCTGCACTTGTCTAAAGCATGGAGAGTATGTGTATAAGGTTTTGTATAGTTGTGTAGGAGGGATATAAGTTCGGAAATGTGAAGAGCAATGTATGGTGGTGTGCTGCGGAAGTTCGTTCTGAGCCTCAAAGCAACTGCAGAAGAACTCCTAAGCGTTCAGAATACCCAATAGTTCAAATACCCAAGTAACAATAATGACCCCAAGTGGTCTACCCAAAACCAAAGACCTTGCCAATCAGTCAATGGAACAAACTCCTTAGCCCAAATGCCTTGGAGGTTCAACTAGCCTTTCCAATTGGCATAGTCAGATACCAAATAAGTTCAATAAGTTTCTTAAGTCAATCCAGTCAAGTTCTGAAGTTCAACAAATCGTTCTATTCTGTTCTAATGTCTCTCCTGAAGCTAACCCAAAGACCCTAGAGTGTTCCACCAATAAGGTTTCTGCTTTCGGAGCCTTGTAGATACTTTCGTACAGATTGCTTCCTCAGCCAATCAGTGGCGTTGGTTGCTTTCCTGATGAAATAATACAGATTGCCTGGGGACTCTTGATGAAAACCCCAGTCCTTATATACCCTAGCAGCTACTAATTCTACCCAATCATACAGTGAATATACATCTGCTTTCTATCTAAAACTACCTTCTTTGGTATTTCTTTCAGAGAGTTTATATCTTTCTACATGTTTTGGACCCAAAGTCAACATTTACTATTTGCTTCGGAAGATCCTTGTAGACGCACTATTCGATGGGATTCGTTTCTATTGGCCCAGCCATAGCTGGTGGATATATTATCCTATCTGGTTCCGTCTATGAGTCATGTCCTTGTACCTTCAGAAGTACGGTCCCCCCGTCAACTGAAGTTCGTACTATAATCCTTTCTCGCTTGAGGTCCTAAGTGGTCCTTCTTAGAACCCAGGGATAGTCCCTCTTTGTATCCTAATGGTTTACTAAAAAATCATCCCTTTTCTCGGCACGATGGCAGGATAAAATCTGCTCTGACTTATCTAGTCAAATTCCTGGTGGTCCTTGTAGATCCCAGGTACCAGAGCGGTAGTTCCAATACTTAAGTCGCAAGCTCCCTCTTCCTGCTTCAAGAGTCCCCTTAGTTCTAGCCTTCTGAACCAGCTGTGGCAACTTCTGAAGTGTCATTTTAGGTTCTATTTTCCTTCCAGTATATGTGGTCTGCCTTCCAATGCGGAGTAGTAGCTTTAGGGACCTTCAATCACAGCTCAATCACTTGGATACCGGGCCTTGAACAGCTTTTACTGTGGCACCACTTCTAACTTCCGAAGTAAATTTTATCTTCCGATCTTCCGGTTCAGAGGTAAGTGAAGGCAAGAGGTATCTTCCTCCAGCCTTGCTTACTTTTGCCCCGAACTCAGTATGAGTTTGCACAACATCTTCAAGCACTTCAGAAGCGCTCTATTCCGTAAGTGATCTCATATTCTGTGTTTCCCATATTGCTGAACATTGCCTATAGAATTCTACGACGTTAATCCTTATCACAACAGCTCAACCTTCAAAGTAGGCGATCACCGTCTCATCCTTTCCCTTCCTTTTGATCAGTGGAACGAGACTATGTTCGGCCTCCTGTTCCAACACTTCTTCCTCAGTCGCCATTGTTCCCTATACTGGGGCTACCTCATCCAATACAATCACCACCAAGACGAGGTGTACTTCTGCGAAGTCCACTTCCATACCAACCTTCCTCTCGTGGCTTGGAAGTTTGTCAACACCGTCACTGAAGGTATTGCGTGAGTTGGGTTCCTTTCTATGAGGACTACCCTCATTCTTGGCGCCGTCCAAGCGTGGATCGATGCCGTTGTCTTTGCCACCGAAGCTCCTGCCCCTCCAACATTGGGTTATGAGGAACTTCAGTTCTTTGCATTTACCCCTCAGATGGATCGCTGGTTGTCTCGTACACCTCTAGCCTACTGTCCTTTAGTCTGTGACCTATATTATCTAGACCGCCTTCAGCAGAACGAAGCATGGCATTATACTGATTCGGAAGTAGATGTTCCGTTTGTTATTCCTTGGTACGATCACCTAGACGACTCTGTACTGCCTAGTTTATTCCACCTAGATGCGTAGTACTCTTTGCCTCTATGTAACGTGACCGTGCCTTTTCTTCCGAAGTTCAGCTATCGAATCTCAAGGCTAAATTCTTAGTTTATCTGCTCCCGTGGAGCCGTTCGCGTTCGTGTTTCAGCAGGTACTACTTAGTTCCTTTCTTCGGAACTTCGTCTTTCCCCGCTCAAATCCTTCTTAAATTGGTAGGACACTGGGTTTGTCGGTCCGCAGACACCTTTCTTACTTGCCTCTGTCAATCACCACTATGCCCAACATTCGCACTATAGAAGATCACTTCTGCAACCTTCTGTATAGTACATTCTAGTCATATTCCTTTCTTCTGAAGTTACCCTAATCTATGTCAGAGTTGTACAAGCACTGGCCATACAACAAGGACTATTCCGCCAAGTTGACCGATCGCAGCCTCATTCCTAGCATTCCTCTCGACCGCAAAAGGGAGGCCTTGTTAGGCTTGCTCCTTCAGCAGTTCTTCCTAAGCCGGCACATCTCCATCTATTGGGGTTTCGTTGCCTGTTTCGACTTCAGACAGGCCCCCATCTACTTCTACAAAGACAACCTGTCTGAGTACATCCCTCTCGAATCTCAGAACGTTATTGACATGGTTGCAGAGGCAATCGCTCGCATAGGGTTCTTAGGTTCCCATATGGCCTTTATTCCTGGTGCCACCCACGCTTGGATCGACTCCGTTGTCAACTGCATGGTCAATCCTCCTCTCTCAAAGTTGGAGCCCAAACAGTTAACCTTCTTCCAGTACAACCCTCTCATGGCCTACTGGGTTACTCATTTTTCCTACCACCACAATCCCGTCCTCCATGAAGAGTTCTATCTCGACAAATTAAACCGACCCGACCCTCCATCCATTTGGGACTACCAACGTGAAGATTCTGAGTTAGACGAATACTTCACATGGGACGAAGTTGCGATCCACAACATGTGGGAGTAGGATCATCTTTCCTTTAAAGTCCTCCTAGACTCGTATTTCTATCTCTCGTTCCTTTACTACTTTCTTAGATAGACTCTATGTCTTTTATCCTTAAGTTCTGAAGTTGATCATATGCTTCTTCTTAGACAAAATAGGTTCATCCTTGCTAGTACCTCAGTTCTTTATTATCAAATCTGAAGCTCTCTAGCCTTTGCCTTTCTTTAGTCATGCCTTGTCAGAAGTTTCTAAGTTCAATCAGTTTTTGTCTGTTCTTCAGATGAGGTTCTTGCTCGATTCGCATTGTGCAGCGTTCTTTCATTTCATTTGTTGGCGGCTCATTGTTATTGTCCAATCCTTCCCTTGGTCTGGTCACAGAGACTAGTCAATGTTCTGAAGTTTGTAGAACAGAGCAACCCCTACAGGTTTCAGGTGCGGTGAGACGACTTAGTCTCATCTTATCCTTCCGCGCTAGTTCTGAACCCCTTATTAGCCATTCGGGCTCACGCTAATACTTAATATACTTCAGATATTATATCTTCTGAAGTTCCATAAATCGCTTAAATTTAAGCTAAAATAGTGAGCGCTAGTAGCATGCGCTACAGCAAGGATGGAAGTGATGACAAAGATGAGGACAATGAAGATGGGGATGAAGATGAAGATGAAGAACACATGTGGGACAGAGCCCCAGGGGAAGACATCAGTGAGACAAATCCAGCCCCTGAACCCTGACAAGAAGCCCTTTTGTATTTGTCGGATGTGAATGCAGCGCTCAAGAGGTATCCCGACGTTTTGTCTTATTGGCAGGTGCGTATTGTTTGATGTTCGCACTGGACATTCCCTCACTTGATATCTCATCTAGGCTCATGGCGAACGGTGGCCACGAGTTCTCCAAGTTGCCTACGGCATATTACTTGCTCGTGGCTCTTCTGTTCCCTGCGAACACCTGTTCTCATTGGCCAAATGCACGAAAACTGACCTCTGCAATCGCATGTCCCCCGAACTTATGGAGGCTTGCCAGATCTTGAAGTATGGTTTCAAGCACAAGGAATCGCTTGACTTCACTGGCTACCTAAAGGATAAAGCGCTAATGGAGGAGCTGGAGATGTTGGCCGAGAACAAAGACCTGTTGTATCCTGAGGATGTCCCTGCTCAGGAGTACATCTGTACATTTCAACCGCTTCCACCAAGACCTCAGAAGCCTGCAGATGACAATGAGGATGGGAACGAGGGCGATGGGGATGGCAAGGGCAAGGGCAAGGGCAAGGGCAAGGGCAAGGGCAAGGACAAGGGCAAGGACAAGGACGCAAGTAAATAGATGTTTTCTGCGTGCTCTTATCCCAAACATCCTTGTTTTACGACATAGACTTGTGATGCCCGTATCATGACCTTATTTCTTGACACTGCCCACCATAATATACCATTATATTCACAGTAGACTTGTACCTTTTATCTCTCTCCAACATTTGTCCATCAACTCCTCTTCAATAGTGATTGACAGCGACAGCATTACAAATGGTTATGATGCAACATTCAAGACTTTAGGATAATCTATGTACAAATGACTTGATAGTAAAATAATACGTACTTTTTCTTTACTCCCAGCCGCAATATCCACCCTCAACAATTCTAAAGCCCTCCTCCATCTTGTCCACAGGAAGCCAGGGGATGTCTGTCACCTAGATCAACACGCCAAGGGCTTTAGACTCGCTGCCGAAAGGCTCGAAACCCAGGGTAGCGCGAGTGTGACTTGGGGTCTATAACGAACTCTGTGAGCCTTACCGTCCCCTATGCATGCTCAGGGCCATTCCCTCAGCCTACACAGAGGTTTTTGAGAAACTTATTTGAGCGGTTCAAACCGCAGCTTGACCAGTTTGAACGGTTCAGGAACCCGGTTCGGCCCAAACCACCCGAACCGAACCGAAACCGGACCGGACTGACCGATGGCAACGCTAGGCTATTTAGGTACTTAGCAAGAATTGTAAAAGGCTGCTAACCCCTAGCAGCCCACAAGCACTGATTGGCATCCTGGCACCTCATGTAGAAGTATCCTTTGTAAGTCCTTTGTGTGATTGTGAGTATAAATGGTACCAAGAAATTATTTAAATCAATTATTTATGCAACGATTGTCATGACTTGTGCATGGTTTGTTCAATGTGATATGCATCTGGAGAATGTGCCATGGTGCATTCTCTGGTCCTTGCCTCCGGTGTCAGTTACAGGTCTACTGAAGAGTTGGACAAATATGGCTGCCCGGGCGAACAGCCCCCTGGGGAGCTTTCAGGGGTTCTGTCTGACTTCGACTCCATGAACTTGCGCCTCATACATCATCACCTGGATATGCATCTCAACAAGCACCAGGAGGCTAACCTGAGCTATCAGATATGGAGTCCCAAACATATCTCCACCACCATTAATCATGCTGGCGACAAATACTTGCTAATAATACAAAGGTACCCACTACAAACATAAGATAGAGATATAATGATTCATCATGAGGACTGAGGTGGAATGGAATAGCTCAAGTTTTGCCGTTGCGTCGGAGAGTGCTGCTGCTGCCGTGGAAGAATCAGTCAGCCCTGAAATAGAACGAAATATATATAATGGAATACGAACGTTCATCCACACACCCACAGCAGGTGCTGACGCGTTTGTCGGAGAGGATACACCTACACTCCCATCCCTTTCCTCCGACATATATGTGTCCGCATTTTGCTGTGAAGCCGCTGCCGCTGCTAAGAGATGAGCGTAGTCCTGATTGCTATTACCTGCAGCGCCGTTGTGACCATTAGCCGGGGGAGTCGCTTCGGGATAGAAAGGATAGAACAGCGTCGCAGGGACCTCAACCATACTTTTCTCTCCGCCGCCAGAGGCACTTGCTGCTGTCGGAAGGCCACTCATGGTTGCCGTGATGCCATTGATTGGTCGTTGATGAGGGCTATAGACCGTCGGAACCCCAGTAGAGCCTCCGTTTCCACTATACGTTGGTGAAGCGACAGTGATCTGTGGGCTGCTCGCTAGGCTGAGAGTTGGCGAACGGGTGTCTTCGTCCCATTCGGGCTCTGAGAGCAAAACTGGATGCGTTGCGGGACCGATTTGCTGTAAACTGACGTCCATGATTCGCTCGGCCAAACGAGCGATAAGCGGATGACCGCCGTTGACGTCCTTGCGTTCCCAACGCCACCTGAAACGAGGAAGCATATCTAAAGCGAGCCAGACATCTTCGATAGCCATGTGGTTCGGGAGACAGTCGCACTTGGACATACGACCGTATAGAATGACCATGGCAGCAATGTGCAATGGAATGGGAGAAGTGAAGAAGGCAATATCGGGGAATTTGATGAGTTGACTATGCACAATAATCGTGTTGTGAGAAGTGATTATTGCTGCAGTGCATGTCAGTGGCGTATATGAGGTAGTCCTGAGAACGTACCATCAACCAGAGCCTTTCGTCTTTCGGTGTATGAAAGTTCCCTCAAGCTGAACAATGCACGAAGCAGTAAGATACGGGCTATCCCTAGCTTCAACAATGTCAGTCCCTCATCCTCCGTGATCTCCTCGACCAGTTTGGTCCTCCTTTCCAATGGCCAATCGTCAGTGCCCCCAAAGTAGTTTTTATATCGTTCTGGAAGACTTCTCCTGAATTCTTGCATGCTCTTGATGATTCTGGTCGCATTCCGCATGATCGTGTCGCCGCTCTGCCTGGACGGGGAGTACAACGAGTTGATGATATCTGCCTGAATTTCGGCAATGGGGAAAGACAGTTCAAAATGTTCGGAAAATTCGGGATGTGCACTCCTGTGCTTTGAACGAGTCGGACGAGGAGTATTAGAATCAGAAGGAGCGATCGCGAGAGGTCGACCAAGCAAGATCGAGGTGCCTCGATCGTGTACGAGCACGATGCCCCATAAGCGGATCCGCAATTCGCATTCTTCGTCAGTGAAGAGACGTTTCTGCTCAGGAGGGATGGCGTTGTTCGGTTGTGTCTGAGTGGTGGGGTCGTGATGGAGCCCTAATTCGATGGAAAGGCGGACAAGACTTCCAACCAATCGCCACAAAGTTCGGCCTTGTCGCTAAACGAGGACATGAGCTTCCAAGCCCGACAACGCTGATCGAAACAACCCACCTCGGTGTATAAATACCAATGCAGAAGTATGAGAGCCTGCAAGCTCGAGATCGTGACCTTGAGCTCAGGCTTGACGGCCAGAGCCATCTCAAAAAAGTCCTCGTGATGTGGCCAGTCCGCAGGCATCAACTTCTTCGTCATCGAAGGGCTCATCTGTGGATTTGCCTCATCCTTCAGTCCATTCTCGTCCACGCTCGACGAACGATCGTTCAGCTCGCTCAACGTGCCGAGAGCGAGAACCAGATAGACACTACAAATGAACCCCGGATCGTGGGAGCTGGCCTTTTCAGCGTACAGGTCGTCCAAAGCTGCATCGAAGTTCTTCTTCAAAAAGACGGGCCGGTGACGGTTGAGCCTCGTGAAGTAAACTTGGGTTACTTGCTGCACCATGGTCCGGTCCTTGGGTAACCACACTTCGACAGACTGGGAACTACCAGCGGTTCCATTGAGGGAAATAGCAGGGCGTTGATTGGAAGAACGACGAAGGGATACGGTCCGCCATTTGACAGTGTCACGGGGCGAAGAGGTCTCGTGGAACGCACGGTCGCGGCCTGAATCAAGCCCGTTGTTTCCGACAGCAAGATCTTCCATATCGGCGTGACTTGAATTGAGTTGTGCTGGATTTAGATCGTTCACTATAGCTGGAGATACACCAAAGCTCTTTGCGAGAGCCTGAGTGGGCTGTCAGCCAAAGAGCAAAGGAGAAGGCACTGCAAGGACATACCTGAGTGCTGGACATATCGTTTGCCTTGGGATCCTGTCCAACAATTTCTGGAGGTGGTACAGCACGAGGCGGAGATGTTGCCGGCGACGCCACCGCTGGTTGAGAGGGCCCCGGCGCTGGTACTGCAGGTGGCGGCGGCGGTGGATGAGAGAGGGGACCATAAGCAGTTCCCGGAGGTGGGGGAGGGGGAAAGGGTGGGTGAAGGTGAGGATTGTACGCGGGATGACCCGGAATGGGATAAGGAGGATAACCTGGAGGGGGAGGCATCATAGGATAGCCGGGGGGTGGTGGCATCATTGCTGGGGGATACATATGAGGTGGAGGCGGGGGCGGGGGCGGTATGTCAGTGCCATGAGGGTTTATAGCGTTTAGGTCGACCCCCTCATGAACGAGAATTTCCTCCAAACGGTCCATCGAAAAATTAGGCACATGTCGTTTGAGTAAAGCATCACACTGAGCAAGGACTGTTTCGAGACGCTCAGTGTGACCTCTCGGGGTCAATGTTTGCCTATGCCTATCTTCTTGTTGACAGGGAGTACCAGCGGTGACGCAAGCAGTACAACGAGGATGTTTTGAATCGCACTGTAGCAGCAGAAAATATCAGAAAAAATGCAAAAGACCAGGGCAGAACAATGTCAGAACACGGAGAGGGAAATATGGAGACAACATGGAAGTTGCCGAGGGAGGGTACTGCCTGACGGGACTTGCCTTGATTTTCTTTCCTCTGCACCGTGCACATGCCTCATGGGACCTCCGAAGTCGTCTCGGCTCTGAAGATGAACCGTCCTCATCACCAGCATTTTTTCTACGACGTTTGGCTGGGCGAACAAGTGTGCTAGAACCACCTGCTGTACTAATGGGCGACCCGTTGTCGTTATCAGTTGGTGGTGGAGATTGTTGTTGATCAGACATCGCAGAATCCATAACTAAAGCGGCGTGAAGTGAGGAAGACGACGCAGAGAGTGAATGATCGTGCTGCATACACGACGTTCGCTAAGCTGAGAGCGATGAGCAACGATGCGTGCACACAGTGCTCGACGATGAGGAGGGGACCTGGGAATCCGAACTGGCTGGGAGCCTGGTGTATTAGGGCCGAGTTTGCTTAGGTCATCGCCCGTTTCTCTCATTCGCTCACCCACTTGAGCAGCACAATTTAGGCTCTCATTCCCTTGGCCAGTCTCCATGACCCCTCCACCTCTCAACTTGAATCAGTCGAATGCTTCAGTTTATACTCTCGACACCGTCCACATCGATGACCAAGCACCTCTGCTCACTCCTCAGACCCCCTCCTATGGCGTTGTAACGCCCCGCTCACCAACCCGTCCATCTTCTCGCAAGCTCGTGTTCAATGCTACTCTGAAGATGCTTTGCATATTCCTGGCAAGCACAATCGTCCTCGGGACTGTTCTATGGGTAGCGTTGCCAACGCTAGAAGAGTACGTCTCTCATTGTCTCAATCCTCTTAGCCAGCCAGTTTCACCTGTGACTTCTTGCCAACAGGGAAGATCGGCCACAACTGCGAATACCAAGGTCTTTCGAACAACTGCAGCAGCTCAACCTTCTCCTGAAGAAGTACCGTGACATTTATCCGTACCGAATCGTCATATGCTACATCGTCACTTACCTCTTGTGAGTGTGGTGTTCGACTAACAAATCTGAATCATTTTACTCACCGATATCCAGTCTTCAGGCCTTCTCTCTGCCTGGTTCTATGTACCTCTCAATCCTCGGCGGTGCTGTCTGGGGTGTCGCTGCTGCACTACCATTAGCCTGTTGTTGTGTAGCAACCGGCGCCACGCTGTGCTACTTGATCTCCGCTGCCCTTGGACCAGCCCTTCTCACTCTTCCAAAGTGGAAAGCGCGTCTGGACAAGTGGGCTCACAAGATACAGGCCAACAAAGAGAATATGATGTCTTTTCTCATCGTCCTCCGCATCGCGCCTCTGCCTCCTCATTGGATGGTCAATATCATTGCACCGCACGTGGGCATAGGCATCATTCCGTTTTGGATCAGCACTGGTTTGGGCATACTAGGTGTCACCGTTATCCATACCACAATTGGCAGCGGGTTGGACGAGATGACGAGCGCGGACGACTTCCACCTCTTGAGTTGGAAGAACTTCCTGGGGCTCAGCGCAATCGTGGTCGGAGTCCTGATTCCAGTCGGTTTGCGGTACTGCTTCAGGAAAGAAGTCGCAGACGTGGGTACAGTGGAAGAAGCTGAGGGCGAGGAGGCATTGGACATGGCGGGCGCGGATCCGGACGCGGAGGGAGACCAAATCCTGGCGGTCGGACCCAGGACTGCGGTCAACAAGATGAAATCGGGCAGCAGCTCCTTAGCTACGAACCCAACTTACTACGACGATGAGGATGATGAGCTCGACGATGAAGACGACGACGGGGACATCATACTTGAAGCCGGGCCCGCATTGGTGCCGAGTGAAAGTGCGAAAGATCGAGTCGACTAAGACTGATTAACAACCATGTATATTTTGACGAGTTATACATAGATATTTATTTGGTATCCAGTAACCTACTCGCCGTATTCTACTTACATGTACGCTGTACTTACTTGAGGGAATCCCATCATTACCTTTAGTTTCAAATGGCGTTAAAGCCGTTGAACCCTCTCCGAAAGCATCGCAAATGTACAAACGGATAAGACTGCGAGGAGGGACCCCCAGGGAGCCTGAAATAAGCTTGAAATATGTCAAAGCTACGACCCTCCATGGCGAGAGCGATGAGAAAATAAACTCAGGGATTGGATGGAATTTTCCAAGTTTGAAGACAACGGACTCATTATTTTTCCTTACTTCGGCCTATGGGGATTACATAGGTTTTGTAAACAACAGACAACAATCGCCTGGTAGTCGGTCGACTCCCACCAGCCAACATCGTCCCTTCCCAGCGACGACCGCTAGCACTGCTGCTCACTGCCCTTAACGTCGTCGTTGTCACGACAGACGTCGTACTCGACACTCACGGCCCTTCGTTGACCGATCCGTCCACCTCTTCCTCCTTCATCTCCAACGGCCTTCACTGAGCCATGCTTCCCCATCTGCCGCTCTCCCAGCAGCATCAGCCCCACCACCTTCAGCAGCAACAGCAGCAGCAACAGCAGGGTCAACAGAACGACCACCATCACCTCGGCATGCCTCCTTTTTCAGAGCAGAGAAATCCCTGGTTTCAACAACAGCAAATGCTCCAGATGCGCAATCAGTCACAGAACGGTCCTGACATGTCCAATCCATCCGTTTCTCAGCAGGTACCGTACATTTCTTTCTGCTCTTGGTCCACCCTCCTCGCTGCTCCTACATCTTCGAGAGTAGCCGAGTAGTGATCTCAAAACTCCGACCAGCCCCCATTCGTCCATTACGTCTGTCTATGAACTTGGAAATGCTGATTCCTCCTTTTTTTCTCTGTGTTCCAAACTCACACAGATGGCCGAATTAATGCGAAATCCAAACATGAACCGCATGCCCAACCAACAACAGAATTTTGGTTTCACCATGGGCAACCACGGCCTGAACCCCAATCAGCCCCCGTTTCTCGACCAACAGAACCAGACCAACCCTCAAAACCGCATGTCTCCTCTCGGTTTTCCCAACAACATGGGCGGTCCCGGTGGCATGCAAGGTCAAAACACAGGAAACTTTAACCCTGCCATGAACCGTAACGCCATGATGTTCCAAGCATTGCAACGGGACCAGAACAACAATCGACAGTTGGAACTCATGAGCCTCGCACAAAATCAGCAGAATCAGAACGGCCCGTTTAATCTCGCCAACCGATTGGGAGCAGCAGGCATGCCTACCCATCAGGGGAGTCCTTTTCCCGGTGGGGGGGCACCTGGGATGAACCAGCCTGGAGGCCCTTCTCAAGGCGATCTTATGCCTCCCGGTGGTGCCGATGCCATGCGCCGTCCGTCTCCACACCCTCACCCTCCCAATCAGCCCACGCAGCAGCAACCTGCAGGAGGTGTCCAACCTGGCCCCCCCTTCGGAAATCCGCAGCCGCCTCAAATGCCAGGCGCCATGAACAACGGTGGACGACTAGTTCTTCTTTCGGAACTTCAAGAGAGGCAGAACGCTATGAGGAACGCTTTGACTCAACTTGAGTTCTCGATCCGGAGCCTGACCGCTGCTCGCTCTCAGATGCCAGACCAGGTTTTCGCCCAGAAGATGCGGACATTCAGCGCAGACTTGGCTCAGAAGCGGGATGGACTACAGAGAGTCACAGCTCTCATTAATCAGATGACCTCTCAAGGGAGAACGCATATGTGAGTAGCATAATTCTGGTTTTTGCGAAGTATATCCTTCTCACCTTCCGCGATTCACGCAGGACTTTGCCTGTGGCCCAGCCGCCCGGTGGTCCAGCGGTTTCGGGGGGACAACCTTGGATGCAGCCAGGAATGCCGAATAACTCGTTACAGCCCCCGTCCTTCTCACCCTCCGGCATGCCGGGTGGTCCAAACACCCAGGCTTCACAAGGTCAGGCCAACGGTCAGCCCAGCCCCTCACCAGGACATGTATCCGCTGTTCCCGCTGTTCGACCTGGAAGTATTCCGCCTCACAACCCTAATTCCAGTCCCTTCCCTCATCCGAATCAATCCAACCCTTCGAGTCTCCCGTTCAACAACATCGGCGCTCCCAATAACTCTCAGGCACCCCAACCTGGCGGCGTTATGCCTAATAATCCCGCCGCTAATCCGGGAACAAACGCACTGAATCCGGGGTCGTTTCCCATACCCCAACATTATCCGCCTCTTGCTAAGGATCGGTTCCTTGTCACGTACAAGAACTTCTGTGCTCAAAAACGCCTCGTGCACGATCAATCATTGTTGTCTAGCGAGAACCTGAATATCGACTTGCATACCCTTCATTCGGAAGTAATGAAGGAGGGCGGCTGGGCATCCGTGAGTTTGCGGCGTGATGTCTGTACCGTTGGAACTAAATATTCTTTTTTTGTTAGGTTCAACAAAAAGACCTCTGGGCAGTCATTGCCGGCCGAATGGGGTGTGTTCAGTTCCCAGGAACTCCCACCGAACCTCCCAGGTCGGGGCCAGGCGCTGCTGACCGCGTCGCACATGTGTACAGGTCATATCTGGCCGAGTTCGACCGCATCTACATGAATTCAGTCCAGAACGAGTTCCGACGCAAAATCCTCTTGCAGCAATTGAGTTCGAATCAGTTGAAAGGCATGAACCCCCATCAAATGCGGATGATGGTCCAAGTCTCGGATGTTCCGGCCGACAATCTCAGAGGCAAAATGCCGGATGAGATGCTTCGCGTGTTGGAGGCCAATCGACAGATGTTGCAGCTCATGAAGCAGGATCAGAACATGTTCCAAACTCTTCGCCCTCCCGGTCAACCCTCTAACCCTGGGGGAGTATCCATCGGTCATGACAGTGGTATGCCCGGCCAACCGCCATTCAACAATCCCCCTCAGCGAATAGGTGGTGGTATCGCGGGATTACCTCCAAATAACCCTCAAGGATCCACTCAGGGCGCCAGGCTTCAAGCCGCGCTGCAAGAAATCCAGCTCATGAAACAGGAGCACTTGCCAAAGAGTATGTTCATTTCCAATTCGTGTGGTCCCGATTCCAAACTTACGTGACGTTGCCAGTTGGAACCCTCCCTACCGTCGAAGTATCAAATGACCAGCGGCTTGAGTACAACAATTTGTTAGAGCAGGTTCATCGTGCCTCGCAGGAAGTGGAAAGAAAGCTACCTTTCTTCCATGTTGCATTGTCGACGAAACAGCCGGATCCCAGTGGTAGTACCAGGAGGCTAGTGACCCACGTATGGAACTTCAGTCTATCTTCAATGCTCGTGCTGACCAACTTCCTCTCATAGATCATCAATATCCAGCAGCAGAGGCAGATGATCGGATTTAGCACGCCGCGATTCTTCCTATCGCTACAGGATTTGCGCTCAGCGCAGGGTGTCCTGCACACAGCACTGGAGTATGTCGCCACCCATTGGAAGGCGGTTGCCGGAGGTGGCGCCGTCATGCCCGGTACGGGCTCCGGTCCCGGTCCCGGCATGCAAATACCTGCTCGTCCTCCAACCCAGCCACCAGTCAACCCTCCGGGAGTTATCCCACGTGGATCTCCTCCTCAAGTCCCCCCTGCTCACCCGAGTCCGCCAGGCAATCCGATCCCTCGCCCACTGCCCAACCTGCAACCTCCTCCACCTGGGCCGAAGAGGAAGGGGACGACACCACTGCTTTCGGCTGCGTCACCTCCAAACGGTGCCGCTATCAACACGCCCACACCTCCTGCTAATCCTTCCACACCCGCCGCAAACGCACTCACTCCTACACAGGTCAGTTCCCCACAAACGCCAAAATCTCCCAAGGGCAAAGCACAACCGAAGCCGCGAGCCCCAAAGCAACGACGACCATCTACGACTGTTCCGAAACCTAACGTCACACCGACAACTACGCCTCTTACCGAATCCGCACAAATACCCCCGCCTGCAGGGACGAATAGTTTGAAGCGTCCACGAGAAGACGATGAAGTCCCACCCCCTTCGATGAACGGGGCGGGCGGTCCACCGTCCACCGCGAATAACGCCATTGCGGGACCAAGCTCGCAGGCAAATGGCCCGGCTAACGAACCCTCTCCACCGAAGAAGTTCAAGCAGGAGTGGGATGGACCTCCTAGTGAGGAGTTGATCAAGAAGGAGGAAGCCGTCGAAAGCATCAAGACTGAGGAAGATGCGACTATGTTCTTGGAGCAGATGACTCAGCTCATCCAGATGTCGAACAACGAAGATGGCGGGAATTCGTTGTCTCAGGACATATCGGAGACTTTGGATATGATCTTGAAGGGTTATAGTGCCGCCCCGGACGGCGACCATGGTACGGGCTTATCGTCAATGCTTGGTGGAGACCTCAGTGGTTCAGGTGCAGGATCGTCGTCCCCGGTGAAGGAGGAGTACGAATTATCAGAGCTGTTCGATTTTTCGTCCTACGCTGCACATGAGGACGACGCAGGATCCAAGGCCAACACCCCGGACCTCATCTCCACAACAAATCCTAGTCCGGAATCTGGGTCGGAAACGGATCCCGCACACCCTGCGTCGGTCTTGAGCGAGACTAAGCTGGAGGAATTTTCGGATCCTTTGCGGCTCGGAGGGCTGAAGGAAATAGACGGTGGAGAGTCTGCGTTTTTCCAGTCTAATGAATGGAAATGGGACGCACCGATGACCACCTTAGATCAACCGTGGGCTATATTCAACTCATAGCACATCGAGGCAGAGGGCTTATGACATCTGTTGTGTATTTTGCTTTGACTTTTCCCTACTTTTTCCTTCCGATATCGTTATGTACAGTTCTTACATATATCTAGCAATTAATAGGCTGTATTTCCTCGTCTTTTATTTTATATTTCCTCGGAGCTGCTGATCTCTTTTTTCTCTCTTTCCTCTTCTGTTCCCGACGCTGTCTCCTGCCTAGTCTTTATATCTGTGTCTCTGTCCCACCACTAGTCTCTTCCCGTCTCCTTTTTGGTTACATGCTCTCTGTATTGCTACCTGTTGTTACCCGCTATCGCTCTTATATATATCTCAGACTGAAAATTCGAAGACGGCGTTGACCTTCATCATTCATACTGATGCTGAAATGATAGGTAGGCAGTTCTGTGGCTGTGCGATAAAGGAAATATCGAATTCACATGTCTAGCCCTGTGAACCGTTCAACTCGAACCTCAACGGCCTCGACCTCCTCCCCAGTCCCAGCATTGGCATTGAGCCATTTCCTCTTGAAATGCTCTCGTATGCATTTTCCACAGGTACGATTAAGCCTAAACGCAAAATTTTGGTCTGACAAGGCTCTAGCTTCGAGTTACTTTCATCTTCCTGTCGATGAAGAAGAAGATAAAGACATTCTCTCCTACGAACGGAAATACTTGACATGGACAGCAGAACCGTCGCCTTCCTCCTCTTCTTCATCTATACCGCCCTCATCCTCCTCGTCGATACCGTCTACATCGACAGACGCTCGAGATTCGGATTTACAGCAGGCCGACTCTGAAAAGAACGAGACTGTACAAGGAGTTCTTGCCAATGATGATCTGTACCAGATACTAGGTGTCTCGCAATCATCACCTCTTGATAAAATAGCACTCCGCAAAGCCTATCTTTCAAGAAGTCGCGCTTGTCATCCAGAGTACGTTGCCAGTCCTTTGTCTACCTGCTCAGGGCTATAACACTGACTCCGGTGGTGCACCCAGTAAATTTCCGATAAACAATGCCTCAGCTACATTGGCCTTTCAGAAAGTTGCAGTCGCATACAATATTCTAAGCAATCCTTCTTCGAAACGAATGTACGACTCGCGGTCCCCGTCGTCAGAGTACGACGTCTTTGCAGTCCGGCCGAGTGGATTTGCGGAGGAAACCTTTCGAGGAGTGGTGATCAGCGTTTTCAATGATTTTCTGGATGGGGACATGGAGGTTATCAAGACGTTCCTCAGTACGTGATCCTGTCTTGATATACATCGGACGTTCTAAAATCAGCACTTGTCCATAGAAGCTGTCAGTGACATCAATCCTTCGCTCAGTTTAGGCGAAGATGGCATAGACTCGGTGTTAATTGCGCTCCAAAGCATTCGCGAAAGAGCACTCTGTGAGTGCTTTTGTAATGAAACATAGCCCCCTTCTCATCGTTTTGTTGGTAGCCTGTAGAACGTGCCTCTTCGCGCTGCATGGCGAATTCCATCGCCTCCTTGAAACAAAAGAGGCTCTTCAACGTCTCTCTTACCTCGACTTGTGTGGTCGGTCAAGGCTCACCATACAACTTACCCGTATCACCCTCAGCATCCCAATCGCGGTTGAAACCGCCCTCCTAGAACAAAAGGCCATCTACGGAACAGGCGACATTGACAAAGATCGGAACGCAGTCCTCTTACCTCGCCACCTCGCGGGCCTCATTCGGAGTATTGACTTTGGGTTGCAAAGACTTGAACGGATGCTCAAATAGCATAGCTACCTTTCTCTTCCATTGATTCATTTATCGGGTTCCAGACGCCCCTTCCATATGCATGCATGATTCACTCATTAGAGACATCTCGTTCTTTTTGGCTCATTACGCTGTATCTCTAGATATTTATCATTATCGCTATAGAACTTTTCACTTCGTCCGTGAACAACGAAGTTCATTACAAGCTCCTTGAATCCCTGTCGGACGTTGTACAAACTTATCATAGTTGCGGAAATCAGAGCCTCCTACGATGTATCTCCTTCAACATCGATTCGCAGAAGCCGCGAATGAAATTAAACTACCATACACAGAGTATAATATCAAAAGCGATACGCTATACAATGATCCCACCACCTGGAGTGGGGGTTAACGGCCCTTCACCAGTAATCATCGCAGGGATGTTGCGAGGCAACTGATCTATAGCCAACCGTGGGGCACCAGAGCCGGGCGGCTCTGGGTTTTGCGTACCTTCTGGGGTGAAAAACGCAGTCTCGCCTTCAGCCTCCTCCTCCGCCCTCTCCTCCTCCGCTGCCTCTGTCTCTGTTTCCGCTATTACGGGGTGACGAGCTGCCGAAGACCGTGACTCTATGGCTCTAACGATTTCCTTGAAATCTACTTCTCCTGTCCAAGAACCAGCGATTTCAGCGACATCATCGAATGAACGGCCTTTCACCACAGCATCTCTGACGCGTTTCTCTTCAGCCTTGTTACTGTTGGTGAAGCCACCTTTGAATTGCGACACACAGAACTTGGTGAGCGACCAGTGATTGTCGAGATACTTTGACTGTAAATCATGAATTCAAGTCAGCACGGAGGTAATAATCGACACGGAAAAAGACACAAACCAGACGGAGGTATGCTGGGACAAGTGTTTGGTGAACGTCGGTAAGAGGTGTCAGGGAAAACGCAGAAGGGTTCGACTCGGCTGCTCTTGCTATCATAACGGAATGTGCACCTAATTGGAAAATTGGTGTCAGCAAACGGAAACCAAATATCATTGTCTCGGGATACACACCTGTAACATCGAGCACACGTTTCGCGTCGGCCGCACCGAGACAATCACCATTCTCCAGTACTGGTATTCCTTTCCCCATGCCCTCCACGAATTCTACGATCTCCCTCAGCCTGCTGATAACGGCCGGATCCTTCTCCCTCATACTCCTCGTCCGACAGTGGACCGTCAATGCACTAATTCCAGTGTTCACAATCCTCTCTACGAGCTTCAGCGTATCTTCCTGCGAAGGCAACAGTCGTATTTTGGCCGTCACCGTAATTTCCGGAGGCATAGCTTCCCTCAGCGCAGTCAAGATGGAACACAGAAGATCGGGATTTGTGAGGAGAGCAGCACCCATTCCAGCATGAGTCGAGAAAGGTTTCGGGCACCCGCAGTTGAGGTCTATACCAGAAACGTCCTGCATGACTGTTTTGGCAGCCTGAACTGCGAGTTCTGGGTCCGCAGAGCCAAGTTGGTAAATGAGGTATGGTTTCTCGACTGGGTGTGTCGTCCATATCGCTCGAGACTTGCCATTGTACGAGACAACACCGGTAGTGGCTAGGTAAAAGTGACGGATCTGTATTGAGCGCCAAAGTGGGAGAGACAAACGATAACACGAAACTCACGGTCTACCACCCTCTCCGCGTGTAAGATTGCTTTATCAACCGTCTCCGGGCCCCAGACCAGCTTTGCGCCATGTTTCAAGGCGAATAGACGAGTCGGAACTGATTCAACAATAGAACACGGACTGTTTAGAATGATAATAAAGGTATTTGTAGCTGATTCTGCACATACGAGCACCAGAACGAACCATGGGAGCAAGAACTACTCCATCCTTGAAGCTTTCTGACGTTAAATGGTCCAATTTAATTCTCTTTGGGCTGCGTGGGGGAGGAGGAGATGAAGAAAGAGGGCGTCTGGACATGATAATTCGAGTCAGAATTGGGGATCGACAATTTGGCAAGATGGCAAAAAGCATCACTGTTTTTTGCCGGCGGCAAATCTTTGAAAATATCCTGCCCAGCGCCGCTCCCAACCCTCAACGTTCTCCTCGACCCTTACACGATGGCCGGTGCTAATTATATGGGTGGAAAGAGGTATTTCCTATTGAATTTTACTTCTCGTTCTTCTTGCTGATTAGCATCAGAAACGCAGCGAAATCTCGAGCCAAGGACAAAACAACGCGCACTCAGAAACGGTTCTTCGGTCAACGGCGCCTCAACCTTGCTACTCAGAGGTTGACTGAAAGGAAAGGCCCTGAATCTATGAAACCACTCTCTTCGACACGTTCGATCCCGGATATCTCTCTTTCGCATGCTAGAAAGCACCAGGACCCTCTGGAAGATGACATAGCCGCATGCATTCCACCACCGAACCATATAGTACCATGCTCGCCAACGTCAGAGGGCCGTCTGAAGGACTTGAATAAAGAGAACAGCAGCTCCTCATCCGGCAAGACTTCAAAGGTGCTCGAAGCAATCGACACAACCGAACGTACGTACCAGTTGCGTTGCCCAACGATCGTATAGTGCTCACTGTTTGAACATTTATCAGCGGCTTCAATGCGTGCTGCAATGGACAGGATCCTCGCACTCCCAGATCTTGCGGGTATCTCCAATCAGCCGCAACGGGTAAAGTCTTCCAAGCAGTCCAAACGGCGGCTTTCGCCTGCGTTGACATCCCCAATGCCGAAACGGAGGGTTGGTGCCCATTCGTCTTGGTTATTTGTTTCGGGACATTAGTGCTGATCCCTACGACTAGAAGGTCATTTCACCTCTTCCACCATCCTCTGAGCCGCGTAGCATCTTGACGAGCTCGCCGACGTTAGCCTTCGCCGATGAAAGCGAGGAAATCGGGCAGATGAGTGCTTACTCGGATTCGTCTCTTTGGACTGGTGTCGATGTGGAACGGGAAACGGATGGAGAAAACGGCCACGACGACGGTGTACTTCCAACGCGTACTCTTACCCCATGCCACCAATGCACATTTGCCACCGATGCAGTAAGCGGCTTCCCAGCTGCGACTATGCCTGTGGAAGAGCTGCTGAAATATCAATCATCCACAAGTTCCACCACTCCAGATTCTAAAGATGTGGAATGGTCATACGACGACCTCACACTCACACCTGCCTCTCGCAATACGTCTGCAGTTGCTCACTCTCCCTTACGCCGTACAGGCCTCAAGCCCAAGTTTTCTTTTTCCGGAAACGTTTTGGACTACGAAGATCCTTGGAAAGCAGTCGGCCTCGTCCTTGGGTTGGAGAAGCCCCCTCACTCTCCTCTAAGACCCCGAAACTTCACTGCAATACTCGCACAAATACCAAGTCCAGATCCGTCTGTCGCGCAATTCAGCTCACCATGTGGACTTGAACGGGTCCGTGATTCACTCTTTTCTTGCTCCGTCTCCCCTCTCGATGATGACGCGGAGCAAGTTACGAACGATGAAGACGCATATACCGGCTCCTGTTTACCTGTTAGTCAAGTACACGACACTTCCTTACCAACAACGAGAGATATGCCGTCCATTCGTCACAGGATGTCATCCCCTCGGAGCCCTACGTCGTTGTTTTCGTGTTATTCTGCGTTGGAACCCACAGAAAGTGTCGCTGACGTTCCCGTCAGGGATGCTTCGGCCTACGAAAAATCTCCTGACTCTTCTGCGGAAGATTACGACCACGATTTCAGCAGTCATGACATCGAAGGTGTCCAGATCGACCAGGAGGCTGGACGAGACGAGGCGCTTGAGTCAGAAGGGACCTCCCAAGGTTCTCCCGACAAAGGGTCGAGTCTGTACGCCGAGGAGTCCGATACCAACGGTACCAACTCGCCGGACAATGCAACTGCAAATCAATATGCTGCTTACGGTTCTATCAAGGACCCTTTCTTAGCAGACGAATATGCACCCACGTCTCCCTTCGCCATCCCCGTTCCTCGCCTCGCAGACCACACTCACCCAGCAGCGGGTCATTTCGATTTCGCTTCGGCCCGCCCTTCATCCCGAACTCCTCATGTTGGTTTGCACCGGGCAACCAGGAAGTCGGCATTGACACCGACCTTTGACAACGTGACACCTCAGGAGGTTACCCTACGGTTTCCTCGCCCTCCAACGCCCCTTCGTCAAACCCCATCTTCGAAGCATTCTATCAGCAAGATCAATCCTACATTTGACAGGTCGAACACGTCTGTTGACCTACAGTCAAGTCTTGATTGCTATGTCCATATTCCATCTCCCTCGTTGCCTCCTCACAGCCGAACTCTACAGCCCTCCGCTTCGACATCCTCAAACCCTCGCGACGAACAACGGGCCGTCAACTCATCCCGTCCATCTCCAGTTATACAACAGCGGGTCGTACTCTGCTCTACATCCCTTGATCATTGCTCGTCGCCATCTAGCCCCCTTACGAACGATTCAATAATACAACAGCCTGCTCTTTCTACTCTTTATAGACCTCAAGATGCATCTATTGCTTGTGCTTCCGTTGATGATGGAATTATGGACGCTTCTGGTTCTACTTCTCAACTTCAAGGCAGTCCTCGCGATTGTAAAGACACTAATAGGGACATCTCTGTGGATCTCACTGGCACGGCCATTACCTTCGGGGACGTGGGGTTATGGAAGGGTCCTAATTTGTTTGACGATGAAGACGTCGAAAGCGACTAACTCCTGTGTCGTGAACAATCGTAAACTTCGACATAAACGTAGTGTACATCTCTGCTTTCCTCAGTGTGTGGTACTGTGTTCCATGATAAGTTGAATTACTGGCTATAGTCGTTAGATGTCGTTATGTTATTTTATGTGCATGAAATTAACCCGAAAGTAAAATAAGTATACGAAAATGTCCCGACGTTCTCGATGTCCCCCACATCTTTCAAACCAGCTCAAACAATATTCTGATCGCCACCGTATTTCTTGTATGCCGGGTCATCAGGAGACGTATCTGGATGAAGTTGTAGTTTTCCTTCCCAAAGAGCCGCTGACGATTTCGACGGGTCTTGGGAGGCGGGGTCTGAGAGGTCTCCGTCCAGCTTGTAACCTCGAGCAGCGATGGCGCCCGCCATCAAGGTCGGGGCCATAGCCATGAGAGAAGAGACGCCGATAGGTTCTGATTCTTGTTTTGGATGAGCGGAACGGCTCTTGGCAACGAAGGAATTCGCCCTAAGACGGCCTCCGCGAAGGGTGGTGAAGGTACGAAGGTTGTCGCGAACAAGAGAGGCAGCTCCGAACCAGCCTTCCTCTGCTTCGGCGGATGAGTCGGGAAGTTGCTTGTTCCTGCCGAAGAGACCGAGCTTCCTGAACGCCTTCTCAAAGGGTTCGTCGGGCAGCATACGGATGAGGGCGCCGAGAGGAATTGCGGCGAAGCCCAAGGCGAGGGAAATCCCCCACTCACGGCCACCGATTTCTCTGACCTGGAAGGCTGCACCTCCGACGAAAACGATGAGGACCTGAATGCCGATTTCTATGAATCGCTTGGTCAATGAACATATCTAAACGGAGGCCGTTGCAACATACCGAGAAGAGTGATAGCAATGAAGTACCAGTTCTTGGAGATCCCCTCGAAGATGTTGAGCTTGCTATCGAGTCGACGCGAGTTCACCGAGTTGAAAATCTGCGAGAAGACGAAGGCATTGAACACAAGAGTCTTTACGATTGCGTGGTTCTCCTCTGTGTTCTCAAAGCCAAGAATTTTGCGCCCGAGGAAGTGGAAGATGAGGATGACTATGATCTGGTAAAGGGCTTGGATGAAGATTTGCTTGTACATTGGTGTCGTGAACAACGGCGCGGACCTCTTCTCCGGCTTGCGATTGAGGTGGGCTTCCGTACCAGGGTCTGTCGCCAACGCCAACGCGGCGAAAGTGTCCATGATGATGTTCACCCATAGAAGCTGCACCGCAGTGAGGACAGACTCTGTCTCACCAGACGCGACGGCGGAAACGAAGGTGACGACGACAGCACAGATGTTAGTCGCGATCTGGAACTGCAAGAATTTGCGAACAGCGTCGTTAACTGCACGACCCCAAATGATAGCTTTCACGATCGAGGCAAAGTTGTCGTCCATGAGGATGATATCGGAGGCTTCCTTCGCAACTTCAGTTCCAGCGATACCCATTGAAAAACCGACATGGGCGGTCTTCAAGGCGGGACCATCGTTGGTGCCATCACCGGTAACTCCAACGACTTCGCCGATGTGTTTCAATGTGTCCACGAGAATCTTCTTGTCTTCGGGTGACGAACGTGCAAGGACCTGTAACCGCGGAACAATCTCGATCATCTCTGACTGCGACAGCTTCCTAAACACAGGCCCCTCCATGATAATACCGCCTTGGGTGAAGATACCGCACTGTGCTGCGATAGAACGAGCCGTGAGGACGTTGTCACCCGTGCACATCTTGACAGTAACACCGGCGCGAGAACACTTGGCCACAGCATCGCGGACACCAGGACGAAGGGGATCCTCAAGACCAGTGATACCAAGGAGAGTCATGCCATCGCTCAACTCGTCCCAGTCAGCCTAGAACCAAGATCAGTATATAGACCGTAGGGGGGGAAAGAGGACAGAACTTACATCGCCATCGTCAGTGAGCTTGACGTCCCTCGGCGGCCACTGCTCGAACTCCTTGTAGCACAAAGCGATTGTCCGGAGGGTCTGGTTGGCGTAGAATATGATTGTCCGCGAGATGTTGTCCGATTCAAGTTCATCGATTTCCTTCGTTTGAACGTCCCCTTCTGGAGGCTCTTGACCCGGTCGCCCGACAATCACATGTCGGTTACACTTCCTGCTCAATATCTCAGATGCGCCCTTCGCGTGCAACCTGAACTTTCCGTCCTTGGTCTTCACGACGACACCCATCGCCTTCCGCTCGCTCGAGAATGGGTAAGCAGCCACGACGTTGTCGTCCGTGCCAACAGTCTCCCGAATGCGCTGGAAATGTGGCCACTCCAACTCCTTCGCGAGCTTCAATAACGCCGTCTCCGTCTTGCTTCCGACGAGAATGGTCTCGCCAGAATCTGGATCCTTGTCTTCGAAAGCAGTACTATTGACAGCAATGTTCTCGTTGATCAGGTCCCGCAAGGAAGTCGGAAGCATGGTGTTGAGCTGAGATTGATCAATCGAGAAGTCGTCTTTGTGTTTCCGTTCCCGAGTTTCACGGTCCTCGTCTTTAGCATCGTCGGGCACACAGTCTCCTGCGTTAGTCCTGCCTTTGTTATCCTCCAGTTTCCGAACAAACTTGGCGTGAATACCGAAACTACCAGCGACGACGGTCATGTCATTGAGCGTCAAGGTACCCGTCTTATCCGTGCAGATGACGCTGGCGTTGGCCATTTGCTCGCAACTGCCCAATACACGGACGAGAAGATTCTCATACGTCATTCGTTTGGTGGCAAGGGCTAGAGCAAGCGTCACAGCGAGAGGAAGACCTGGATCGATCCCGTCATGAGAATGATCGCTGTCGTGTATTGATAGAACATACCTTCCGGCACGGACGCAACAATCAAGGAAACAGCGATGACGACAATGTTCACGAATGTGAACGCCTTTTCATTCCCAGATCTTAGAACGGAAGCTAAGTATGGAGATTTGAAGGACAGTAGGAAATGAAACAGACCGTTGATCATCCGGTAGGCGGACAAAGAACCGGATCATAAGGGCTACGAAAAGGATAAGACCAGCGCTGGAGCCCAACTTCGCGATAAGTTCGGCGAGACTGTTGAGTTTGAGCTGTAGGAGAGTCGCCTCCGCGTCGCCACGCAGTGCTACAGCAGCAATTTAGCACACTACGTCGTGAAATTAGGGGCTGATGAATGACTTACCCATCATGATACGTCCATTGAAACTCTTTGTCCCCACTGCCACCACAACGTATTTACCCATACCCTCCTGGACCTTGCTGCCACTCAACACGAAGCAATCCGTGTGGTTTGCACGTGCACCTAATGAACCAAAGGGATGAGCATGATGGAACGAAATGATGACCCGGGAAGTAGCTTACCGCCCTCCTTTTCCTTCTGCCTCATAGCCGTCCAATCCGCCCACGTCACTTTCTTGATTGCATCACTCTCTCCTGTGGCAGCACTTTCATCGCACTTGACGTTATGCCCTGACAAGAAAATGCCGTCACAGGGTACTATTTCACCTGGTTCCAGGAGTGCGATGTCACCAACGACAACTTCCTATAGACAATTCAGACCATGGCGTGCACGTTGACGTTGGTGAGAACTCACTCTCGAGTCAACAACCTTCTCTAGACCGTTTCTGATAACTTTCACGCCACGCTCGTCCTTCTTATTATTCAAAGCTTGAACTTGCCTCTCCTTCTGCCAGTCGTTCAGAGATCCAACAACAACCTAGGCGGGATATTTGAATGCTATCAGGAGATATTGAGACGAGTACACGTACCACAACAACGATAGCCACCATGATGGCCACACCCTCAACCCAGTCCACAGGGGGACCTGAATGCTCCGTCCGAGGTGTACCAAAATCTTGGAACAATCCAAGAGCGAGCGAGACAACTGCGGCAATCGATAGAAGGATCTAGAAACCGGTATTAGAAATAGTACGTCGCTCAAAAATAGAAGAAAACATACCAAAACTTTGTCCTTCATCGCTGCCGCCATGAGGGCGAACAAACTCTTCGCCTTTCGAACTGGCAATGAGTTCTCGCCGTATACGCGTCTTCTATCAGCGAATGACGCGCTGAGGGCACCCGAGTTGTCCCATTTATCGTCGCCGCCTCCGCCTGCCCCCGTACCAGAGACGGCACCTAAGTCAGAAGCAGATGTGGCCTTGCCTTGGCCACCACCAGGCTCGGTCAAGGTGATCTCGGGGAGATGAGGATCATGATTGTGTGAGGCGCCTGGTCCAGCACCGCTTGACGGATCCTTGTCCTGCCCGTGCTGACTCTCATTGGTCTTTGTTCGAGTGAGGTTGTTCCCAGCGTCGCTGTCAGTCTTGAGACCGCGTGAGGGGTCTGTCCCTAACCCCCGAACGATACCAGCCGCGCCCCCAAAGCTCTCTAAGACCTCATAGCTCTTGGGGTCGAACATATGAGCGAGCTCGTAAGGCTTGAATCTGAATGGTGTGGGGTCGACGTTCTTATCCTGTTCAAGCGCCGCAGGCTCATTCTTCCCCCCCTCCTTGTCACCTTTCTCCTTCTTATCCTCTCCAGAAACCTTGCCTTTCGGGGCGTTATTAGAGCTGTCGTCGGTGTTAGAATGTACACGTGTAGCCTCGGTTGTGTTGGTTTTAATATGGGAGAGCTCCGCCCCCAGACCAACCCGAACCGAACTATGCGAGTCGGGTTCTGTGCCGTCGGACGAACCCATCGTAGCGGTACTCCCTTTGCGTTGGTGGGTATCATTGGGAGAGAGCATTGCGAGAGAGCTCATGCCACTGAACGAATCCGGCTTGTTATTTCTCAGAGCGAGAGTAGATCTTTGTTCGAGATGCATGGAGGATTTGTTGGAAAGGGTTGGTGAAGGTGGCACAGTAAGAATGGAAGAAGCATCGTTAGAATCTGCAGCAGTAGGCGTGGGTGATGTAGGCGTTTCAATGGATACACGAGGATGGACAGCAGTTGGGGAGAGCAGATTCGAGTGCGTGTTAATAGGCGCAGGAGGTGAATACCGTGGGGAGGAAGATGAAGGTTCCTGCTCGCCGTCGGGGTCAACGTCGGGAGTCTGTATGACAATATTGGGGGACGTTGGGTTCATTGTCAACAATGACGAGCAGGGAGAAGAAAACGATGTTGAAAGGAACTCCAGTTCATATATACTGTGACGAATAAATAAGATCCTGCTGCTCCCAATTTGGTAGGAATAGCTGTTAAAACAGCGTTGGGCGCTTATATAATGCACCACGACTGCTGCCAAGCATACGATCTCCGAGTCGTACTAACTCGACATCATAATCGCACCAGGCTGAGGCACCAGGCTCGCACCTCCAGAACTATCCCAGGCTCAAAAATTTGCTCAATCCAGTACCCCCGACGTCGCGCAAGAGCTGCACTGCCAGACATGTGCATTCCACGAATCATCACAGCCTTCTTGAGTCCGGCATGCCACAAAAAAAACCTCCGGGGACCGCAATCGTGAATCGATTGATCACGACAATAGCGAAAATCTCAGAGTCACAAACATCTCATATTCGAAAAAAAAAGTGGGGGCTGTTGAACCTTTCCACAGCCCAAGCAAGCGGCGGATAAATAATTCTTAGACCTTGGTATCATACGACTATCCCCAAGACCATACTTGTACGATCATTCAACAGCATTCCAGAAGCCGTTGATCTTCAAAGGGAACTTCCGGCAGTACTCCCCCCCGCAAGGACCCAAGTACTAGGGCAAATTGTTTTCCAGGAAGTCGAAGGTGGGGGACAGATTTCAATGAGTTCAACAGTTCGGACTACGCGCCGTTCTGTGGGACGCTTTACTAGAACTTAATAAAGGATTCATTAGCATCTGTGCTTCGCTTCGCCTTTTGTATATAGGCAAAGGCTACGAGCCGCTTCGCGAAGCGTTACTGAGGTACCTCTCACGCTGAATCCACCGACGGAGCTCCTCCAGGTGGTCATCCGTCAGCCAGTCTCATTATGCACAGTGACCGCCAGAGCACAGGACCACCTCAGCAAACAGTCACCTGGGTGAGCCACTAGTCAATCTCCACACTGAGGACGTGTACGTGGGTAATGAGTCCTTTCGGCCAGCTGCGACGCAGAAGTCTGGTAATGTCGGGGGCTCGAGAAGGATGTCAGACCATGAGTCGGGAGTCGTGAGAAGGAGACGCACCATGACACATAGAACCTTCAGTGTATGGTATTTCCGCGAGTCATTCCTGCTCACCTCTGACAGCCTTCAAGCCCAGGTTTACCCCCCAACTCCTCAGAAGCCTCGATTTCCCGCGACCCGACCAACAAGCAAACAGTCGCCGCCATTTGCGCGAGAAGACGTTGACAGGCATCGGTACAAATTCGGCCTCAGTATAGTGCCACGATCCAGCGAAGTGTCGACCCTTCCTGCATGCCCTCCCGTGCACCTACTGTGGCCACACTCGATCTCCTTCCCAAATCCTCGAGGGTAGGGTAACGATCAATCTTCAGACTGAGTTCGAAAAAGTGCAATCTACCCCCCACGAGAGTGACATCAACCTCTACAGCTTTGAAATCGTATGGGGTATCGCCGCCTTTCAACTTTGTTCTAATTCTAATATGCTGGCACCATCCCGTTTCCTGCCAGCTACTCAATGGAGAATGTGGCCCAGTCGTGTCGCTTGATATCAAACAACAGTGTATAAAGTCAAGAACTTCAACTTCCTGTGATAGTGTTAGCAGGCTTGGAAGACGCGTCATAAACGTTGTCGGCCCACGAACCGAGATTCCAGCTACTGAGGTTACATACATCCACACCTCTACCACCTGGCGCACAACACAACTTGGCCCCCCATCCCGTCCGCAAAATACGGCCCACCGCAGTCTCGGAAGTCACTATGGGTTCCAAGGCAGTCCGAGAAACACACCTCGACTGCGGGGCTCATCTACTGCGCTTCAGCCTTCGACTATCTCGTATTGGGATGTCTCGGTGCGAATATGATATCCGACGACCCCACCGTCAATCACAAGAAAGTCCGCATCCGTACGTGATTATCTTGGTTCAACAGCTTCCAGTGCCCCCCTTCTCGCTTCTCCTCTTATCCGACACGCCGGAATCGCGAGGGACGGCCTGAGAGGACTGCTTCTAGCTGGCGCTTCAAAGCTTCATGATTCGAACTTGAAAATTGGCGCCTCCGAAGCTGTTGTTATGAGAGATGGTCAAACAGGCGCTTCGTCCGCGTCATGCGTCGAACATCAACTTAGTTAAATTGCCGGTTAAGCGCCACACAAACCTGAGCCAGCGCTCAAGCCCTCATTCAACGAGATCGATGCGGGCACTGAGCGCCCGACACACAAAAATGTCGATACTGTGGTCTCACAGCTCAAAGAGACTTAATGCTCACTTATAGGTGTTCTTGTCAGGGCGCAATAGGTTTAGCACTGATCATCACCATTCGACTCGCAAGGTACACGAGATCTACGACGTAGAAAATCGTACAGCTTCTCGGACCGCTCGGTAGATGAGATATCGTTCGTACTGTGCGCGTGAGGCTACATAGGACCTTTTGGTTTTCTCCTCTCACGAAATCCTTGAACATCAAGCCGCTAAATCGCGCAGCCAACAATGACATGCAAGGCCCGATAACATTAGCCTCATCCCGCCGCCCGTGGACGTTATCAACGCACCCATGGACGCGGTCGCTCGTCATCCCGAGTTGCCACAGGCAGGCTCTGTCTGGCTTTGGCACTCGTGCGAGTACAGGCTCCAATCAAGAAAGATAACCAGCCCAAAGTGAACACGCAAAAATGAGGTGACTAGAGTGATTGTAAGCACACTGCCCCGCACCTAGAAGGTCTAACTTGTAATGGGCAAAACTTCAATGAAATCAGAACTCACAAATAGACGTGGGAGTACTTAATGGTGCCCCATGAGTGCTGTTGTGCGCCCCAAGTTACTAATGAAGAGCGAATAATGTCGGAGGGAGCGTGTAGCACATTGCGAGGTCCTCATAAATGCGGAACGAACCTATTGAGTTGCAGCTTCACTGCCAGGTCTATTCATCTCAGTGGATGTAGTCAGCAACACGAAGGTGAAGGAGTTTCGGGTAGAATGGCGGGCGGTTCATACTTGGCGTAGACAAAATCGAGGGGTCTTGCAGCTTTGCCCGTAACGCGTAACGAACCACAGCTTTTCAAATTTCAACGCCTAAGGTTGGAGGTTGAAACAGGGTCAGAGAATCTCGCTTAGCTGACGTGAAGTTGAAGGTCAAAGCCCACCCAAACTACCGGCGGGCGGTGACTCGCCTCGTAGCCCAGACAATACCAAAGGAGGGTAACTGCGAGTCTCACCTAGGGCCTGATCCCAAGAGGGTCATATCACAGTAACTCAGTGGATCTGAATTCTAATTCAACCTGCCATGAGTTTACTTACATGATTTCTAGACCAAGGCTTCTACAAAACGGTTGAATGGCCCTCCGTACTTCCCCACGTTCCCCCATGGCTGTCAGGTCAATGACGCGCTCACCATCTCCCTTTGCCGAGGTCCTGTTCAAATCATACCGTCCAAACGCCCAATTTAAAATAAATTCTTCATCGCCTAGGCGCACAAAGCCCTTCACTCGCCACACGCTCTCTTTGGGTAGTTTAGAAAGACCCTCGTCTAGACTCCTTCTATCAACTTTTCCTGTGACAGAATCGGCCGATTCCAGTGTCTCACGACTCTGGTAATCTTCGCACCCACAGGAAGTATCGTGATGGTGACCACCACGACGTAATCTTAGTGTCTGGACTTCGTCGTTATGTGTCGGGGATTGATATTCAGCTTTGTTCAGAAACAGCTGACTCTCGAGTCCAAATATGAGATCCGGGTCGACTTGCCGCCCCTTGCATCTTATTTTGGGTGTCAGGTCGTTAAGGGTATGCAGGTGATCGAGAACGGTATCCAGCTGTCGCTCGGAGACGTGTTCCCACTTGTTCTGTTACGAAACGTGAGCTTCGGTCTCGAGCGGTAACACAGGTGTATCAAATGTCCTCACGATCAAGATAATATCAGTATAGCTGGCTTGCATCTTTGCGGTAGGAGAGCTATCCTCATAACCAACAAAATTTTCGGCGTCGATGACGGTAGCAATGGAGTCTAGCTTGAGGCCACCGTTTGTTTGTTTCTCCAATTCGCGTATCTGAAATGCTAGCGTGGCAGGGAATGCAGAACCGCTGGAAAATAGTTAGGAATGCGGTGAAGGCATAATAGAGTTCTGCCATACGAGCATTCGATGATAATACGATCAGGGTGAAAGTTGTCTGCGACCTCAACTCAGCCGACGTCCCCTAGAAATATCGCTGAAGTCGCACCTTTGATCTCTAACAAGGCATTCTGCATCTGACCAACAAGAACGCAACACCTCCATCAAATCCCTTAGAATCGAGCCGTTCCATTCTCAGAGTGCTCACATGCATCCGTTGAGTATCTCGCTCACAGCAGTAAGGCTGGACTCTTTTGCAAGCTTGCTGTCGACTGAATGCAACCCAGAAATGAGTCACTGCAGTAATCGGTGTCTACACAGAGCCGACCTTCGATGTCCCCGAACTCATTCTTCAACAGCACAACCTTGTAGTCTTTCGGGAGCTGCGGGAGGAGCCCTAGTATTATGCTTGTTTTTCCGGATCCCAAAAATCCGGTGAAGACTGTAATCGGAATCGAGGAGGACATTGCACTGGCAGTGAGTGTTGGCGGTTGGTGGTGAACAAGATGGCAGCGGCAGGGTGAGATTGTTGCCAGCAGCGGCAAATACCGGCTGTTCCCGATCGTTTAGGTAAGTGATTATGACGTTCCCCGCGTTCCGCCTTGGCTTACAATTGGATTCTTTGGTCACTGTTCGTTGAATGGGCTTGGGCTGCGTTCTGCTGCGGTTCCAGCTCGGGCTTTGACCATCATGTCTTTTCCACGCTCGACATTGTCCGGCAAACATAATTCATCTTCAGGAATCGTTATACGTGCTTCACAGATCGCGAGAGCTCACACAATCCTCGCGTACAGTGCGTTCGGAAGTGCCCTGTTCCTCGGTCTCTTGTTGCACTACAAGAAAATAGTGAAGAATGGTGTAGCTGGATATCCTCAAGAATGGTTTCCCTCAGTTTCCGCAACGTGAGCTTTGGTTTTCTTGCAAACATACGCGTTGACTTTGACCGCGATGTAGGATAGGAGATTGGTACCCGGAGAGGAATATCTTCCAGATTCTCATTGCATTGACTTCCGGTGCGTGACGTCTCAGTTATGTTCATGGAAACCATCCTCAACTACGAATAGGGCCCCGGTTCTGCTTGGTCGCCTTCCAGTATCTTCTCCATCGTTCCTCAACGTCCTCTCTTCCGACCATTGTTTTTGTTTGTGGAATCTTGCGCACCCTTTCATGTGGAGGATGGGTGTATATTACTTCATCCGATGATCATGACGTTCACGACATTTGCATGATTGGTTACATTGTGCTCAACATACCATGGATGGTGGGAGGAATATTATCTACACCCTTAGAATACGCGTCTGTTCGACGCAAACGGTGCGTGTATCTTGTATCTAACTAGAAAACCTTTCTCATTTCTTGCGTTTCAGTGTTGTCTTGTCTTCCGTGTACGTTCATTAACTCCGCTGCATCCAGCCTATTCTCACTTCCTCCAGCTTCTTCCTCACCTTAATTCCGCTCGTCTACTTCTTCATACAGCACAAAGTTCATCGAATACCTGGAGGTAACCTGTGCCGTTACTGATCAACAATGTGAAACTCACCGTTTTGTTGCGTAGCTTACACGTATTACAGCTTCTTTGAATGGGGCCTCATATTCTTTGATGTGCTCTACGACTCATTTACCGAGGAGGAGTTCCGGCAAGCTGGCTTAGAGGTAATGGGCTCATATTCTCCGAATCAGTTTACTAATCCTGACTTCGTTGAAATACCAGATCGCGATCGGAGGTCCGACAGAATACCCAAGGTTGGATTAACATTACAATATGTGGGATTACCATGTCTGAACAAGGAAATCAGTTCTGTGAACGTGAGTGAAGCGCAGGACATGAGAAGCTCTTCGAACAGCATTGCAAGTGTAGATTCGTCAACCGCGCTGCCTCAACAGAAAGCCACTCTGATAAGCAATTGGCGGGAAACCGTAGCTTTGATATCCGACGCCTATCTCTGTAAGATTGCTCCCTCAGATCAGATATTGAGTCCTCTCTGATCGAAATCCTTCCAGCGTATATCTTTTGGTCTATCTTCACCTCCTTGATTCCCACCATATTTTACTTCTCTGTTTGGGAACTGGGCATTTCGGGATCGGAGCTGGCATTCATGGCATCACTGTCGCCTATATTCCTGGACATATCCTCCTTCAGGAGTTGGGCCTCAAGTCGTGCAGGAACGGTTACATTGCATTTCCTCTCTTTTGCGGGTCTTGCAGCGTTTGCTTTACAAAGCCCCACTCAACGCCTACTCGTTGTCGCCCCTGCCACAGCGATAGCGGTTATTCGACAGGTGGTAGATTGGAGGCTTCATCCAGTTCATTCGAGCTTAAGTGAGCTGGACTCGCGCGACGGCGATGCTTCTGTTTCCTGACTGTCCCGTATAGTGACGGCCCTCGGATTCATGCTTTCTTCGTTATCCAAGCATGCGAACCACTCCAACAATCCAGGTGATTCTCCGGCCTCAACGCGACTTGTCATCTCTCTAACCTGTGTATAGTGTGGCCGATTGTGGACCATCGTTCGGGAGGGTACAACAAGACTGGAATTCTGCTTGCACTCATCTCTTTGTTCGAACTTTATACAAGGCCTTTGTCGGCTTATCCGCCTTCTGAACGCGAAACTCTAAAGGCTTCAGAGGAGGACACCTTTATCACGGCTTTACCTCTCGCAAGTCTCCTCTTCGCCTTCCACAACCTTCTCTCCGAACCGGCCACACTCGTTGCATGGTCATGGACCGGCTACGAGAACGGTCGTCCTCGGGGTCCTCTGCCCGGTCAACATGGATCCCTCACACTAATTGCTCAAACACTCGGTGTCCTATTGTCTATAGCATTTCTGAAAGCACAGAAAACCCACTTGTTGGCACATCCGATTTGGTTCGTCCTTGGAAGTACTGGCGCCTATGCGATGTATTCGTATAGAGACTGGTTGGGCTATAGTGGGAGTCTTGTGTTCGCCATGTTCACAATGTCTATCACCCCTCTAGTCATAGTACAAGCAAGCCGAACCAAGAGGATTGGGCGGACATACTTTACAGCTATGCTAATTTACGCGCTATTGATGTTAGCAGCCGTTTGGACAGTCGCCTATGCATTCGTTCCGGGAGGGGAATATCTTAGGGAGCGTACCGGACTGTATGTCTTCACATCCCTAACCTCATTTGCCACTCACGCCCCTTTTCAGTGTTACCCTCGTACAAATAAGCTGTGTAGCGTTTGCGTTTCAGTGGCCGACGAGACGCGTGCATGCTCTCATTTCACCCTTGTCCCCCTCAGTGGCTTCATTTTCACGAGCTACAGTTGCTCTCATCTCAGTCCTTGGTGTCCTTGCTACGCTCTACCACTTCCCCAGTAGGCCACCAACCCCGCATCGTGCAGGTCCCAGGATGGTGCGAGCTGGAATATGGACGGTTCATTTCGGTATCGATAATGAAGGCCGGGACAGCCAGCGTCGTATGCGAGATTTGATCAAGTGAGTGCAACCCACAGTCCCTCCTTGCGCAAACCTGATCTTCGAAATACCCAGGGGGATGGAACTAGATGTAGTCGGATTATTGGAAACGGATCTCCATGTAGGTCGTGGTCCGGCTGCTACTAGATCTTTCGGAACTTATTCCGACTTCTCTCATCCAGCGTCCGGTCTACGGAAACCGTGACTTGTAAGTCTGTCCCTTCTGAATTTCCCGGTCATGTGGGACTTAGTTCTTCTGCAGAACACGAGTAATGGCTGAAGAAGGATTCGTGAGTTCTTTCATCTCCTTCCAGACGGTTCGTAAACCCCATGTACAGTACATCGACATCGGCCCAGGGCCCAACCTTCACACCTGGGGCGCAGTGCTGCTATCCAAGGTATCGTCAATGCAACGTCAAACCAGTATTCTGTAGCTCAAGCTTCTCAAAGTTCCCTATCATCAACTCCACTCACCATCTACTACCGTCACCGGACGGTGAACTCGCGCCAGCGATAGAAGCTGTTCTTGACGTGTACGGAACTCCCCTTGTTGTGATCGTATCTCATAACGGACAAGGTTTGTTTGACATCTTTTCCAATTCACAATAGAACCGCTGACATCTTTCGTCAGAGGAAACCCCCTTGGATCGTCAACTTCAGAGCCAGGAGCTAGGAAGAATAATGGCCTCCCATTACCCCA
>JANHQD010001444.1:0-56705 GCA_024721195.1 Marasmius sp. AFHP31 | reverse complement strand
GCGAGCATTGTGTGTAGCCTTATGTACTGGCAGATAGATCCCCATAATGTCGTATCGGTAGTGCAAGTTAATATTGTAGCGTAGCATCTAGAGCCTAGAGTAGTAGTACTGTCCCACTGGCATGTATGTATCAGTGTATGTGTATGTATATAATTTTGAAACTCATTTTTCTGTGCCTACACAGTCCCGACACATTGATCGAAAATTGTCGTTGTTCACGTTCAGCGCCGACACCGCCGACAGGTTGCTCATTGGTTGCTCAAGGTTAGAACCACACGCCATTCTCTCTTGTCTGACCATGTATTATAAACAGGATAAATAAGTATAACATATGATGAGATGGTACCCAAATTATAGCTCATGATGAAATATTGCCCAAATTATACCTCATGACAAGGAGGGACGTACATTACCCCCCGCCCTGCGCGAGATATTCCAATATCTTTGAAGTTAATGCTCAAATCATGATGGTATGAGGTTCGTCCGGATTTCACCTCATTATCCCGACGACACCTCTTTACCTTCCATGATATACTTTCTCGGTTTTCCCTGATGTAGAGTCACCCGTTTCGTTACAAGCATTCTGCTCGCACCACACTAACAAATCCCACTAAGAAGCATATATCTGTCGTTTAGGATCCCGGAAGTGTCTCCATTTTCGGGCCACGGGTATTGCAGATGTGATTTTCTGCTCAAAATATGTCTTTTAACGTCGAGACAATCGGCCTTGGGCAATGGGTGCATATCTTGAATCAAATGGGAACATCTTGAGGACTGGGAATTTAAGTTGGAGTTTACGTCGTAATCTGTAGGATGGTTTTCGAGCGGTACAATGTCAAAAATTCTCAGCCCCATTTAGCATGACACGAACATGAATACCGTTGAGAAGTCCGCCATGTTGTCAGCAGGTGCGGGTATAAGGAAAAGTAGCGGAGTGACCGGGAAATAGTGAAAAGGGTAAGATATGATTGACGCTCGCTCACCGGAAGTTGGGTCTCCGGGGTCATTTGGGCTCGATGCCGTGAGCGAGAAAGAGGACAGGTTTCTCGCGATTCATTTTAGATCGTAAGTTGAGCATGAAGGGCATTGAAGGCAACTTCAATGCTCACCGAAAATTGTTCTCGCATAACTTCTCGGCCGCCTGAGATGGAATATCCGAACATCCGATAATATTCGTACATAATACAATCTCGGACTGATAGTTTTTACAGGAGTAAGATATGGGCACAGAAGCCGGCTTTAATCAACGGGACCTCCCTTGATCGCTGTCAGGATACCCCGGCAGCGACTCATCAATCTCCCATCGTCCCTCCTCCTGTAGCCGTTGATTCAACGCGAAAGCCAACTCGTCCGTCGTGAACACTTCTATTCCAGGTCTAGGGAACGCCCCTGGCGCGACGTACATGCCATCTACACCATTCTGAACTGCTGGAGTAGTAGACGATGCGTCTTCCGCGAATCGCAGATGGACGGGTGGCTGGCGTTCTACCTTGGCATCAGGATTGCGATCAATGTGGCGAGCCGTGATATCATCTTGGTTGGTGTCCGAATGTTGCTGTGTGGTTGTGTCGTCTGATCCTGGTGAGAGGCTTTTCGGCTCTGAAGGGTGTGTCGGGAAAGGATCGATATCTAAGGGATCTTGAGCTTTAGAACGTCGTTTCCGCAAATACCATCGGAGAGCAAATAGGATCGATGCAAGTGCGAGGACACCACAAATAACGCCCCCGACCAATGGAGCCACGACTACCCTGGTAGAGCTATGAGTTTGCGAAGCATTGGGAGGCTGGCTAATGATGTAAGAAAAAGAAATCATCAAACAGATTCTCGAATTTCTCTGAGACGACCAAATATTAGTTCACCTTTCGGCTGCTGTGCTTGATGATTGAAGGGGAAGGGTTGTTTTCGAGCCTTCTCCGCTTGTGGCGCTTGTTTGACTAGGAGTCGTGCACAACTCAGAATATGGAGGTACGTCTAGGAAGAGATTCTTACGTTGACGCCCCCCCCTCTCTGCCATTCGTGGGAGGAGTGAATATGGTAAGGGCTCCAGTTGAGGTTGTTAGGGTATTAGTCGAACCTTGGACCTCGATCTCTTGCGCGCCGGTACATAGGAAGTCAGTGGTTCTATGGCATGATCAGTGGCCGCTCGGTTATCATCTCCAACACAACGCTCACAAATTACCGTTTGCGACACCGAATATAGCTATATGGTAGCGCCTAAGTTATAAGGGAGGGTCAGAGGATACTCGTTTCATAAAGAGAACAAACGCACCCTGGCATGGGGTACGGAATATACATTACCCCTGATGAAGTGTCCTGTTGTACTGCCACCGAAGCACCAGGAAGTCGTTCCCCTGGCCGTTCGATATATCTCCATACGAGCTGGAACGTGAGTGGATCTTCGGATGGGTCCCTGATCCACGGTACAGAAGCGTCCAGTCCTGCTACAGGCTTCCCTCCGGGTTGAACAGGCTGGGAGGGACCGATGTCACAACCCCGCGCTCCCAGAAGGATAAGGGAGGCGGCCAAAATAATTGTTCTGCATATGTATCCAAGGTTAGGTTTGCAGACTGCATAGTATGAATCACAAACTCACAGGATTCCAGGAAGTATCATTAACGTCGAGTCGAGTCGAATGCAGCGACAATCGGGGGCGAGAGAGCGATGGCATCATCTAGCTCTTCAAGGTATGATTTTCTTCGAGAGACTGTGCATCAGTTTCGGATCAGCCGCTGCCAGTGCCACTGAGAGCCCGTGTCAGCATAGGATAATGTATCACATATCCAGCCAACGATGATCAAGAAGTACGATGGGTCGATGCAGATATCAAACGATTTCACTCTCTCGCGCCACCGTGTCCATCGAGTCATATGTATTTTTAGTTCCGACATTATATAGACAGTGGCGAAGACCTTGGAAGGCCGGCGACTAACTAGAGAACAGCCGGCAGGGTGTTGGGGTCTGGGGAGTATGTCACTGGATCAGGTATATTGGTAATATTCCTCTCGTTTCCGAGCTTGGGAATTTGAGTGTACTGCTTGAGGAATAAGAATGGATGAGGTGTACGGAGGCTGTTCATGGGTGTGGGCAATAAGGAGAGGCATGTCTCCGTCATCTTTCCACTGGCGGGTTTCTTATGGGTCAATCTCTTGGAGCCACGCCGGATTCGAGCCATTCTATTCTAAGGATATCACCATACTCGAGATTCACTAGCAACACAGACACCATGGAGTCACCCGTTTTGTTACAAGCATCCTGCTCGCATCACACCAACAAAACCCACTAAGAAGCATATATCTGTCATCTAGGATCCCGGGAGTGTCTCCATTTTCGGGCCACGGAATTGCAGATATGATTTTCTGCTCGGAATATGTCTTTCAACGTCGAGTTAATCGGCCTTGGGTGCATATCTTGAATCAAAATGGGAATATCTTGAGGAGTGGGAATTCGAGTTGGAGTTTAGGTCGTTATCTGTAGTATGGTTTTCGAGCGGTACGATGTCAAAGAATCTCAACCCCATTTATCATGATACGAATATGGAAACCCGAGAGGTCCGCCATGCTGTCAGCAGGCGCGAGTATAAGAAAAAGTAGCGGAGTGAGGAAATGGTGAAAAGAGTAAGTAAGATATGATTGACGCTCGCTCACCGGAGGTTGGGTCTCCGAGGTCATTTGGGCTCAATGCGCACGGGTTTGTCGCGATTCATTTGAGATTGTGAGTTGAGCATGAAGGGCATTGAAGGCGACTTCAATGCTCACCGAAGATTGTTCTCGCATAACTTCTCGGTCGAACCCAATCGACTCGGCCGCCTGAGATGGAATATCTGAACATCCGATAATATTCATACATAATACAATCTCCGACTGATAGTTTTCACAGGAGTACAAGATACGAGCACAGAAGCCGGCTTTGATCAACAAGACCTCCCTTGATCGCTGTCAGGATACCCTGGCAGTGACTCATCAATCTCCCATCGTCCCTCCTCCTGAAGCCGTTGATTCAACGCGAAAGCCAACTCGTCCGTCGTGAACACTTCTATTCCCGGTCTAGGGAACGTTGCTGGCGCGACGTTTGTCCCATCCAAACCATTCTGTACTGCTGGAGTAGTAGACGTGTCTTCCGCGTATTGCAGATGGACCAGTGGCTGGCGCTCTACTTTGGCATCAGGATCACGATAGGTGTAGCGAGCCGCAATATCATCCTGATTGGTACCCGTATGTTGTTGTGGAGTTGTATTATCTGATCCGGGTGGAGAAACCTTTGGCTCTGAAGGATGTGTTGGGAACGGCTCGATATTCAAGGAACCTTGAGCTTGGAAACGCCGTCTCCGCAAACGGCATCGAAGAACAAAGAGAATTAGCGCAACTGCGAGGGCACCACCTATAATACCACCGACTATTGGAGCTACGGGTGCCGGGGTAGAGCTGTGGTTCTGTGGGGCATCATGAGGCTGACTACGTGGCAAAACAAATGTTGATTGGATTCTCAAATTTCTTCTGGACGAAGGATTGGCCCACCTCTCGGCTGTTGTGCTTGATGAACCAGGGGAAGGGGTTGTTCTGGATGTCGGACTGGAGATAGGCGGCGGTATGCCAGAGTTAGGCCTAGGTAGCAGCCTTCAGTAAAGTATTTTTTCGATTTCGAGAAAAGTGAGGAATTTGCTCACACCGACGTGTGTGTTTCAGTGGAAGTTGTGGTGACACTGTTGCTTGGCGCGTTTGAGCCACTCGGTTCTGTAACTTCAATCTCTTCCTCGCGAGCGAATAACAATTTTGCTTCTCTGCCTTTCGATCTCAGAGTGGTTTTGACAATTCCTGGA
Source organism: Marasmius sp. AFHP31 (assembly GCA_024721195.1). Taxonomy (NCBI): domain Eukaryota; kingdom Fungi; phylum Basidiomycota; class Agaricomycetes; order Agaricales; family Marasmiaceae; genus Marasmius; species Marasmius sp. AFHP31. Next base: position 51,889 of record JANHQD010001444.1, on the reverse strand, counting down.
TGGTTTCGGGACTCACGAACTGAAAGGGCTCTCGAAGGCAGCTAGTTCCCATTTACTTGCAATTCGAAAAGTAAGTCATATTAATTACAAGACATGCGCAAGCTACAGTCGAGACTCACCCCGGGTCGGGACATTCAACCTCGATAACACCTGACAGTGGTGAAGTACCGTTCAAAGTACGGCTAGTTGGTCGAGGGTCACCCTTCGGCATACGTAACCACACGAACACAATGTCGGCAGGTTCTTCTGGAAGGCCTCGACTGTAGGAGACGGAGATCTTCGCTCCGGCTACGCCAGTAACTGGGATAGTTCCAATGCCGAAGCATTGCGCCACTGGGAGAATGAAGACAGCAATTAGAGTGATCGCCCTAACCGAGCGAGGAGAAACTGTGAGTTGTATCCCCATCGGAGACATCGAAGGAACATACAATCTTGTAGATAGAACCATGGCTCTCGGACGTGTGCTTGAACTCAACATCCAAGGCAAAGAGGAGATGGGGCCACCCCAGAGAGCTGTGCTTTGCTCGCGGTTGTATATCACTATCGGACGAACCCGTTCTGGAACTGAGAACGCGTGTCAGTGTACTGCATTCCACCCAATGATGATCAAGAATCAAGATGGGCCAATGCCAATATCACGAATTCCTTCTCTCGCTCCGCCACAGATACCGTACCAGTTTTACTTCAAACACCACACGATCAAAGGTCATGAGACGACTGTGGGCTGGAGGAGTATGGTGAAGTGCGACGCTGAAACCTGTCAGAGTCTTCCAAACGCCTCACGCCATCACATATATGGAGAACCTAAACAGTCAGCAACTCCCACCTAGCAATACGAAGACTTTGTATCCCACACGGACACCATGAAGTACACCGTAATCGTGATCAACCCGAATACGTCCAGTTTCGTATCAGTACCTTGGCCCTCGACCTCTTGCGAATCGGTACGATTGAAAATCACCGTTTCTATGGCATGATCAGTAGCCCCTCGATGAACATCACAAATCTAGCACTCACGGATGATCAGATGTGACCGCAAAGATAACTGTGTGATAGCGCCTGCGTCACAAGTGAAGGTCAGAGGATATTCGTTTTGGAAGGACAACAAACGCACCCTGGTGCAGGGTACTGAATTTCGGTTACCTACGATATGATGTCTTGTTGTCCCTCCACAAAAACACCAGGAATGTATTCCCCTGGCCGTTTGATATATTTCCATACGAGCTGGAACGCGAATGCATCTTCGATACGAAAGATTGTTCTGCGTGGGTATCTAAGTTTGAGCTTGCAGACTCCATATTTCAGAAAACCGACAGGGCTTCAGAAAGTGTCATTATCATGGAGCTCGAGTTGAATGCGGTGATTGATCGGAGGCGAGACAGAGATGGGATCGTCTGGCTAAAGGTCTGGTTTTCTTCGATAGGCCAAGCAGTAGTATCTGATCAGCCGCTACGATTCCCACTGGTGGCCTAAGTCAGCATAAAATGCTGCTTCGAGCTACCCAGCCAGTGATAATCAAAAAATCAGACGGGTCTATGTAAATATCATGAACAATTTCTCTCACTCGCGGCGCCACCGTAGCTATCACTGCAGTCACATGCACCTTTTGTTCAGACATTATTCTAGGGTCGTGGTCGAGATCTTGTCACGGTTTGCGGGCTAGAAAGGAGATAACCCCGTCGCGAAGGGCAACGACAGATAAAGAGACAGCCGGCAAGGAATTGAGGGATCTAGGGAGTACGTAGGATGAAGAGAGGCCGCGTGAGAATTTCGTCGAGAAGTTGTAATTGCTTGAGGTCACAGTGTCACGTAGGGTCACACAGCGTCACTTTCGCCTTGTCTGCCAGTGCCAATCTTCTCCGACCACCAGATCCTCTGAGCTCCTCTGAGCTTTCACAATGTCGCTTTTCTACACAAGCTTTACGGAGAAAACATTATGATGGATCATCTACGGCTCTACCTTAACTCGTAACTCCATTAGATGATGCATGGTGTTCAAGCGTGTATGACCTCAGTTTCCAGAACTCTATGCTTTCTATGATTTTTTTTTCAACCGCAAGTAGAGAATGCTTTGCTTGGCTAGTGAGCAAAAACGTTTTGGCTGGGCAGAACCGAGTCCGCAACGCATACTCTGAAGGAATGGACGGGCTATATCACTAGCGCGGTATTCAGGTATGAGGCCTCTTTGCAGCGCTCGAAAGCTCTTCAATCACACTCATAGGCCAGGATGAATCATAGCGCTTTCAATGTAACACCCCCTCGTACAAGCTGAAGCTCATATCGCCCAACCTCCGCAAAACTTGCCAATGCCCACGACAGTTCCATTCTTTCCCCAGAACTATTCATCCATCGCGCTGTTACCATATGGTGACTTTGTTCACGAGACAACAGTAAAAGAGTATCCGGATAACATCTCGTTGTGCAAAAAGGACCTCCAAAAGGTACATCCGTCAACGTTTCTTTCCTCAGCCTCGTTGAACCGGAGCTCTATCGCTAGATCGTCTATGTCATGACGTGAGGTGACACGCTTCAATGCTCTTGCTGGTACACGGCGACGCACGGGACACGAAACACCACACCCACTTGCAAAGGCTGCAAAATACCATAGAATACCGCTATGGTCGTAATCAGTCGATCCAACTCGCAGCTCCCATTCACTCGTTGCCGACCCGTCCTCACCCCCGCTCCTCCTTCCCTCCCGTTCTTCCGATTTGCGAAGGTCATCACTCGAACCTAAAGCCCCGATATCATCACCTATCTTCTACAGGCGATTCTCGCGGTCTTGGGACGACGTCATCTGATCAGAGGACTGGCAATGTATTGCCCTTACAGCCATTGAATCTCCTTTTCCGCTTGAAATTGCCAGACCTATCGCAGTCGAGTCTCGACGCGGATCGCGCTGGACAAGAACAGGGATTGCCTCGAGAGTCAATCCTCAGAACAGTTCAAGCTTCATCACTCAACAATAGCCGAAAACGTCGTATCGCTACTCATATCCGCTCTTGCAACATTGCAGGCCTTCACTGTTCGCCACTACCCTCGCTCATCCTTCTAACCACCCTGTGACCATGACTTGCGAGGATGGAACACTGGTGCTCGTTTCCCAAGCACCGTCTGGATCCTCACACCTGCGCGACTCTCTATATGCGTCCGTCACCAAAGTTCGGGACTTTGTCCATGCATGTTTTCCATCCCGACGATTGCTTGCTCCAAGGCAGCCTCTTTGAACTGACCCGATACTCATTGTGTGCTCGTTCAGGAAGCTTGCCAGGACCTCCCCCTCAGTGATTGTTCCCCAAAGGAGCTATGTGTCAAAGCGCTTCGGCAAACGCACCAATCCGATGAACAATGAGTGTTTGGATGACATATAAAGGGCTACATGGCTCCCAGCACATCTCCATGATTTCCCGTTCCCCCAGGGGCCCTCTATAGCCCTCCCAGCCACTACTGGTCTCACCAGGAGGCGATCTGTGTGTTCCATGGCGCCTCTAGGATCTTCGGTAAGTGACCTGTTAAATATCTATATCCCTATCTCATGCTGACTCAGCCACTTAGGAAACCTCAGGTCTCCAAGCTGACCTCGACTTTGTCAATCGCATCCCTGACGAAATTCTCTCTCAGATCTACACCTTCGCCTACGTGTCTAACCCTCAGTACTCAAAATCCCGAAACCCGCTATGTTGTGACGCACTTCCCCGCATCATCCGTCTCGTTTGTAAACGATGGAGGGTCATCGCTGAATACACGAAACCACTTTGGCTCGAATTCGAAATCACACCAGACAGTAAACCCGAATGGGTGAAGAAGAGCTCCATCTTCGACTCTGCAAAGCGTGCCCGTGTCATGTTGGACGAGTGGCTGCGGTTTGCCTGCCCCGAAGATGGGGATAGTCGTGGTCTTCAATTCTTGTTCGAAGCCAGTACGGAGTTTTCCCCGGTTGAGATAGAGATTCTCATTGTGCTCGTGGAGCACTCCGACTACTGGCAGCGAGCCTGCTTCGACATTCTTATGCGCGCAACGGTGCTCCTTGGGCCGATCCGAGGCCGTCTTGGGCGTTTGGAATCGCTGGACCTGGACTTGCAACGAGACCTCGTCGACGAGATTGCCGAGATTGACTTCGGCACGAGGGCCTTTCCTACTTCTTTCGCAGCAGCGTTGAAATACGCTCCTCGTCTAACGAGGCTCTCGTCCTATGGCTTCTGGGAGGATAACGACACTATCCGAATCGACTTGCCCTTCCGCCAACTCAAACACATCTGTGTCATCGACAAGCGCCCCCTCGACGGCTACCACCTTCTCCGTAAATCCGCCGCTTCGGTGGAAATTGCTACTATCACTCCCATCTCGAAGGACCCTGCGGCCATATGGCCAGCTCATCCTCTTCCAGATCCTCCAGTGGTTCGTCTAGAAGCTCTCAGGCGATTGATGTATCTCAATGATCATGACGACACGCGTGGGCCCAAGTGTGGAACTATCTTCCGCTCGCTCGAGGTTCCGAACCTTCAGACGCTTATCTTGTACGACCCAGCGGGTCGTTTGTCGTACCATGAGGCATTCGAGATGCTTCTCCGTTCCGGGTGCAAGACGTTGAAGCGGTTGGATATGCGAGGGGCGTATCTCAATCCCATGTCGGATATTGTAGGTCTTCTTGACCTTACGGGCGACACCCTGGAATCCCTGTACGTGGATGGGGTTCTCAATACGGTCTTTTCGCAGTATCGTCGTCAGCGAGGGACGGGTACTACGGCTGCTATCGTCGCTGATCTCGCGACCAGGATGGAGAACGGGTTGAGGAGACTCAAGAAGCTGAACCTTCGGTTGAAGGTGTCAAACGTGGAGTATTTGGGGATTTTGGGGTTCGAGAAGTTGTTCAGGGCTATTCTGAAGCGGAACGAGATGATTACCCTCGTGCTCAGGGTTTCTGGTTCATCTCTCTGTGTCAAGCAACTCACACGCGAGTTGGAGGGGCTATCATCAGGTGGTCAAACGGGAGGGAAAGTGATCATTGAGGCTGTTTAGCGGTCGATGTATCATCATCAACTTGGGACTTTGATTGCTTGTTATGGACCTACATATGATTGATGTATGTACTTGTACATTGTATTCTCCAGGAGCCTCAATTCACACATCAGAAAAATATGCATAATGTTAGTCAGATAAACACCAACCCCCGAAGCTCTCAACGCGGACGCGCGTTGGGGCGCATCGAGCAGAAGCGCTTGTCGCTCGAGCACCCTCGGGATGCGGCACCAGGTATCCCGTTCTTCTCTGGCCCTGGGCTTCAATGATGAAGTGGAGCAACGGGTTGAGCTATCAATGCAGGACGGGATCAGGTATATCGAAAATCTTCCTCTCATTTCGAGGTTGGAAAGCTGAGTTTACTGTTCTCTTGGAAAGACCTCGTCTTTAAGGAGTAAAAAAGGATGGGGTACACGGAGGCCGTTCATGGGTGGGGGCAACAAGGAGAGGTACGTCTCCATCATCTTTCCACCGGCGAATTTCTCATGAGTCAAAATATTTAGAGCCACGCCGAACTCAAGCCATTCTATTCTAAGGATATCGCCATACTCGAGATTCTCTAACAACACAGACACCATGGGGTCGCCCGTTTCCTCACAAGCATTCTGCTCGCACCGCACCAATACGACCCACTAAGAAGCATATATCTGTCGTTTAGGATCCCGGAAGTGTCTCCATTTACGGGCCGCTGGCATTGCAGGTGTGATTTTCTGCTCGAAATATGTCTTTTAACGTCGAGATAATCGGCTTTGGGTGCATATCTTGAATCAAGATGGGAATATCTGGAGGAGAAGAAATTCAAGTTGGAGTTTGGGTCCTTATCTGCAGTATGGGGCCGTTTTTAAGCGGTACGATGTCAAAGTTTCCCAGCCCCATTCATCATGATACGAATATGAATACCTGATAAATCTGCCATGCTTTCAGCAGCGGCGCGTATAAGGAAAAATAGGGGAGCGAGGAAACGGTGAAAAGAGTAAGTGAGATATATGATCGACGCTCGCTCCGCCGCAAGTTGGGTCTCCCAGGGAGTCATTTGGGGGCTCGATGCCGTGAGTGAGAAAGAAGACAGGTTTCTCGCAATTCATTATAGACTGCAAGTTGAGCATAAAGGGCGTTGTTGAAGGCACTTTCAATGCTCTCCGAAAATTGTTCTTGCATAACTTCTCGTTTGAACCCAATTGACTCAGCCACCCTCTGAGGCCTGAGATGGAATATCTGAACATCCAATAATACTCAGACATATTACAATCTCCGACTGATAGTTTCTACAGGAGTGCGACAAGATACGAGAACAAAAGCCAACTTTGATCAACGAGACCTCCCTTGATCGCTGTCAGGATACCCTGGCAGCGACTCATCAATCTCCCACCGTCCCTCTTCCTGCAGTCGTTGATTCAACGCGAAAACCAACTCGTCCGTCGTGAACACTTCTATTCCAGGTTTAGGGAATGCGCCTGGCGCGACGGTCATACCATCCACACCATTCTGGACTGCTGGAGCAGTAGACGACGTGTCTTCCGTGTATCGCAAATGGACGAGTGGCTGACGCTCTACCTTGGCATCAGGATCGCGACCGAGCGCGATATCATCCTGATTGGTACCCGAATGTTGTTGTGGAGTTGTATTACCTGATTCGGGAGGAGGAACCTTTGGCTCGGAAGGCTGTGTCGGGAACGGCTCAATATCTAAGGACCCTTGAGCTTGGGAACGCCGTCTCCGCATACGCCATCGGAGAACAGAGAGAATCAGCCCGACTGCGAGGACACCACCTATAACACTACCGACTATTGGAGCTACGGGTGCCGGGGTAGAGCTGTGATTCTGTGAGGCATCGTGAGGTTGACTACGTGGCACGAACAAATATTGATTGGATTCTCAAACTTCTTCTGGACGAAGAAGGATTGGCCTACCTTTCAGCTGTTGTGCTTGATGAACCAGGGGAAGAGGTTGTTCTGGATGTCGGACTGGAGCTAGGCGGCGGTGTGCCAGAGTTAGGCCCAAGTAGTAGTCTTCAGTGAAGTGTTTCTCGAGAAGTGTGAGGAATTTGCTCACACAGACGTGGGTGTGTCAGTAGAAATTGTGGTGGCACTGCTGGTTGGCGCGTTTGAGCCACTCGGTTCTGTAACTTCGATCTCTTCCTCGCGAATGGCTAACAATGTTCCTCTGCCTTCCGATCTAAGAGTGGTTTTTACAATTCGTGGATATTTTCAGACTCACGGATTGAAGGGGCTCTCGAAGGCAGCTAGTTTCCATTTACTTGTAATTCGAAAAGCAAGTCGTGTTAACTCTAAGACATGCGAAGCTACAGTCGAGACTCACCCCGGGTCGGGACATTCAACCTCGATCTCACCTGACGGTACTGGTGAAGTACCGTCCAAAGTATCCTTAGTTGGTCGAGGGTCACCCTTCGGCATAGGTAACCACACGAACACAATGTCGGCAGGATCTCCTGGAAATTCTCGATTGTAGGTGACGTTGACCGTCGTTCCGGCTACGAGCTTTCCGCCGGGAGCTGGGATAGATCCAATGAGGAAGCATTGCGCCACTGGGAGAATGAAGACAGCAATTAGAGTGATCGCCCTAACCAAGCGAGGAGAAACTCTGAGTTGTATCCCGCATCGGAGACATCGAAGGAACATACAATCTTGTAGATAGAACCATGGCTCTCGCACGCGTGCTTGAACTCAACATCCAAGGCAAAGAGGAGATGGGGCCACCCCAGAGAGCTGTGCTTTGCTCGCGGTTGTATATCAATATCAGACGAACCCGTTCTGGAACTGAGAACGCGTGTCAACGTCCTGCATTCCACCCAATGATGATCAAAAATCAAGATGGGCCAACGCCAATATCACGAATTCCTCCTCTCGCTCCGCCACAGATACCGTACCAGTTTTACTTCAAACACCACACGATCAAAGGTCATGAGATGATTGTGGGCTGGAGGAGTATGGTGAAGTGCGACGCTGAAATCTGTCAGAGTCTTCCAAACGCCTCACGTCATCACATATATGGAGAACCTCCCACCCAGCATTGCAGCAATACGAAGGCTTCGTATCCCACGAACACCATGAAGTACACCGTGATCATGATCAACCCGAATACGCCCAGTTTCGCATCAGTACCTTGGACCTCGACCTCTTGCGAATCGGTACGATTGAAAATCACCGTTTCTATGGCATGATCAGTGGGCCCCTCGACTGAACACCACAAATCTAGCACTCACGGATGACGCAAAGATAACTATGTGATAGCGCCTACGTTACAAGAGAAGGTCAGAGGATATTCGTCTTGGAAGGACAACAAACGCACCCTGGTGCAGGGTACTGAATTTCCGTTACCTGCGATACAATGACTTGTTGTCCTTCCACAAAAACACCAGGAATGTATTCCCCTGGCCGTTTAATATATTTCCGTACGAGCTGGACTGCAAATGGATCTTCGGATGGGTCTCTACGATACGATACGAAGGATTGTTCTGCATGTGTTTCCATGTTTGAGCTTGTAGACTCCATATGTCAGAAACCCGACAGGGCTTCAGGAATAGTCATTATCACGGAGCTCGAGTTGAATGCAGTGACCGTCGGAGGCGAGACAAAAATGGGATCATCTGGCCAAAACGGTCTGGTTTTCTTCGATAGGTCAAGCATTAGTATTCGATCACCCGTTACGATTGCCACTGGTGGCCCAGGTCAGCATAAAATGCTGCATCGAGATACCCAGCCATTGATAATCAAAAAATTAGACGGGACGATGTAAATATCATAAACGATTTCTCTCACTCGCGGCGCCACCGTAGCTATCACTGCAGCCACATGCACCTTTTGTTCAGACATTATTCTAGGGTCGTGGTCGAGATCTTGTCACGGTTCGCGGGCTAGAAAGGAGAGAGCCCCGTCGCGAAGGGCAACGACAGATAAGGAGACAGCTGGCAGGGAATTGGGGGATTTAGGGTGTACGTAGTAGGATGAAGAGAGGCCGCGTGAGAATTTCGTCGAAAGTTGTAATTGCTTGAGGTCACAGTGTCACGTAGGGTCACACAGCGTCACTTTCACCTTGTCTGCCAATCTCCTCCGACCACCAGAATCCAGATACTCCGAGCTTTCACAATGACGGTTTTCTGCGCAAGGTTTGCAGAGAAAACATCTCAATGGCTTATCTGCGGCTCTACTGTAACTCCCAACTCTAAACCCAATAACAGGATCACGTCTTAGATGATTCATGCATGGTTCAAGCGTGTATGACCTCGGTCTCCAGAAATCTATGCTTTCCATGATATCTTTCAACTGCAAGTAGAGAAAGCTTTGTTTTGCTAGTGAACGAGAAAGCTTTTGCCGGGCAGAACCGAATTCGCAACACATACTCTGAAGGAATGGACGGGCTATATCACTAGCGCGGTATTCAGGTATGAGGCCTCTTTGCAGCACTCGACAGCTTTTTGAATTGCATTCATAGGCCAGGATGAATCATAGCGCTTTCAATACACCACGCCATTGTACAAGTTGAATCTCATATCGCCCAGCGTCTGTCAAAACCTGCTAATGCCCACGACACCTCTATTCCTTCCCCAAGACTATTCATCGATCGCGCTGTTGCCGTATGGTGACTTTGCAAAGGCGACAACAGTGAAAAGCGTATCTGGATATCACCTCATTGTGGGAAAAGGGCCTCCAAAAGGTACGTCCGTCAACGTTTCTTTGCTCAGTCTCGTTGAACCAAAGCTCTATCGCCAGATCGTCTATGTCATGACGTGACATGACTCGTTTCAATGCTCTTGAACGTACCGGCGCCGCGCGGAACACGAAACACTAACTTGCAAAGGCTGCAAAAAACATCATGGAATACTGCTATGGTCGTAATCAGTCGATCCGACTTGCAGCTCCCATTCACTCGTTTCCGACCCGTCCTCATCCCCGCTCCTCCTTCCCTCCTATTCTTCCGATTTGTGAAGGTCATCACTCGAATCTAAAGCTCCGATATCATCACCTATCTTCTGCACGCGATTCATATGGTCTTGGGACGACGTCACCTGATCGGAGGGCTGGTAGTGTATTGCCCTTACGATCAATGACACTCTTTTTCCGCTCTAAATTGCCAGACCTATCGCAGTCGAGTCTCGACGCGGATCGCGCCGGAGAAGAGCAGGAATTGCCTCAAGAGTCATAGTTGAAGCTTCGTCGCTCGACGATAGCCGAAAACGTTGTATCGCTACTCACTCCTCGTCTAACGAGGCTCTCGTCCTACGGTTTCTGGGAGGACAACGATACGATCTAAATCGACCTCCCCTTCCACCAACTCAAACACATCTGTGTCGTTGACAAGTGCCCCCTCGATAGCTACCACCTTCTCCGTAAATCCGCCACTTCGGTGGAAATCGCTACCATCACTCCCATCACAAAGGACCCTGCGGCCATATGGCCAGCTCATCCTCTTCCAGATCCTCCAGTGGTTCGTTTGGAAACTCTCAGGCGATTGATGTATCTCAACGATCATGACGACACGCGTGGGCCCAAGTGTGGAACTATCTTCCGCTCGCTCGAGGTTCCGAACCTTCAGACGCTTATCTTGTACGACCCAGCTGGTCGTTCGTCGTACCACGAGGCGTTCGAGATGCTTCTCCGTTCTGGGTGCAAGACATTGAAGCGGTTGGATATGCGAGGGGCGTATCTCAATGCCATGTCGGATATCGTAGGTCTTCTTGACCTTACAGGCGACACCCTGGAGTCCCTGTACGTGGATGGGGTTCTTAATACGGTCTTTGCACAATATCGTCGTCAGCGAGGGACGGGTACTACGGCTGCTATCGTCGCTGATCTCGCGGCCAGGATGGAGAGGGGGTTGAGGAGACTCAAGAAGTTGAACCTTCGATTGAAGGTGTCAAACGTGGAGTATTTGGGGATTTTGGGGTTCGAGAAGTTATTCAGGGCTGTTCTGAAGCGGAACGAGATGATTACCCTCGTGCTCAGGGTTTCTGGTTCATCTCTCTGTGTCAAGCAACTCACACGCGAGTTGGAGGGGCTATCATCAGGTGGCCAAACGGGAGGGAAGGTGATCATCGAGGCTGTTTAGCTGTCGATGTATCATCATCAACTTGGGACTTTGATTGCTTGTTATGGACCTACATATGATTGATGTATGTACTTGTACATTGTATTCTCCAGGAACCCCAATTAAAACATTAGAAAGATATGCATAATGTTAGCCAGATAAATACCAACCCTCACGCTCGAGCGTAAGGTTCACGGATGTGATCATGTTATGGACGGATGCAGTGTTCGACTCTTCGTGCATCATCCCAGCACTTCCGCCGGGATTTCATCATCCACTTCCCGTGCCCAATCCCCGTTCATCAATCCCTTGAGCTTCTCGATTCTTTCACGTATCTCGGCCATCTGCGTATCTGACCTCGGCTCACTCGCAATACTGTCCGGCGATCTCGCCCTCTCGTTCAGTGTGATCAGTTGACCATGAAGTTCCATGATCTTTTGTTCGATTTGCATCTGTCTGTCGGTCCGTGCTGTTCCAGGGAGGGGAGGTGGGATGTATGAGTCCCGGTTATCGCCAACGGTTGTGGTATCGTCCATTGAGGAGCCTCGGGAGGGAGGGACGGATAACCCAGCTGTGGGGGTGTTGGTTTTCGAGTGGTCGACCACGATGGTGGGGATAGCTTCGTACTCCCGCGTGTGGCTCGTATGGGAGGTGTGGCTGGCGGGATGGGATGCAGGATCTCGCTCTTTGATCATTCTTTCGCGGGAGAATGTCTCCGGGTCGTCTCTTATGGGAGTCGATCGGCGTTGTCGCTGGCGGCGTCGAAGGAGGAGAAGAAGTAGTGCTACCAATAGGAGGGCTCCAGCGACAGCACCGATGGTTGCTCCTGCAATGGTCCCAGCACTAGGTTTTTTTGCTGTTACAGCCTCTGTTGATTGCGATTCAGTCGTTGCCTGGGTCGTGGATTGTGATGACGTTGGTGACTGGGTAGGGCCAGGAGGTGAAGAGGTAGTCTTGTCCGAGCTACCCATTAAGACCAACCGTGAGGGCATGGTGGTGCAAGAGTGAAATGGATTTAACTACCTGCGGGGTATCGACGAGCTTGAGGTGACTGGAACCAGAATAGAGGTCGCTGACTGGGCCCCGTCTACAGAACTGGATGCCGAACTTGAGGTAGGTGTCTGTGTGTCAGGACCAGGTGAAGAGTTATGCCTAGGTAGTAGTCTTCAGTGAAGTGTTTCTCGAGAAATGCGAGGAATTTGCTCACACCGACGCATGTGTGTCAGTAGAAGTTGTGGTGACACTGCTGGTTGACGCGTTTGAGCCACTCGGTTCTGTCACTTCGATCTCTTCCTCGCGAATGGCTAACAATTTTCCTCTGCCTTCCGATCTAAGAGTGGTTTTGACAATTCCTGGATATTTTCAGACTCACAGACTGAGGGGGCTCTCGAAGGCAGCTAGTTTCCATTTACTTGTAATTCGAAAAGCAAGTCATATTAACTCCAAGACTTGCGCAAGCTACAGTCGAGACTCACCCCGGGTCGGGACATTCAACCTCGATCTCACCTGACGGTACTGGTGAAGTACCGTTCAAAGTAGCGCCAGTTGGTCGAGGGTCACCCTTCGGCATAGGTAACCACACGAACACGATGTCGGCAGGATCTCCCGGAGGTTCTCGATTGTAGGTGATGCTGACCGTCGTTCCGGCTACGAGCTTTCCGCCGGGAGCTGGGATAGATCCAATGAGGAAGCATTGCGCCACTGGGAGAATGAAGACAGCAATTAGAGTGATCGCCCTAACCGAGCGAGGAGAAACTGTGAGTTGTATCCCGCATCGGAGACATCGAAGGAACATACAATCTTGTAGATAGAACCATGGCTCTTGGACGCGTGCTTGAACTCAACACGAAAGGGAAAGAGGAGATGGGTCCACCCCAGAGAACTGTGCTTTGCTCGCGGCTGTATATCAATATCAGACGAACCCGTTCTGGAACTGAGAACGCGTGTCAGTGTACTGCATTCCACCCCATGATGATCAAGAATCAAGATGGCCCAGTGCAAATATCATGAACCTCTTCTCTCGCTCCGCCACAGATATCGAACCACTTTTACTCCAAACACCGCATGATCAACGGTCATGGGATGATCGCGAGCTAGAGGGATATTGTGAAGTGCGACACTGGAACTTGTCAGAGCTTCCAAACGCCCCACGCCACCACATATCTGGAGAATTTAAACGATTAGCGCCTGCCACCCAGCAATTTGAAGGTTTCGTATCCCACACGGACACTATGATACACGCCGAAGTCATGATTAACCCGAATACGCCCATTTTCATGGACAGGTTGATTGATCATATTGATCATAGGACAGCCGATGCAGGAACATTGGCGGAGTCAAAGAGACATACTATAGGCTGCGCTCTTAGAGGCTTTTTGGTCCTGGAAATAGATCATGCAATTGCTGAGGCTTTCTTGCTAGGATTGGCGGGCCTTTACTCGGCTTCTGTCGTCGTGTTTTTATTTCGTCGCCCTGTTAGAGTAAGAAATCTAATGAGCGATGTGCCTAAATTTCGAGTTTTTTCCAGCTGTGGCATACCCGACTACTCTCAAGTTAGAAGAATGAAGACCCCCGCAGTGCAACCTTCGTTCAAATTGGGTGTGTTCTTGGTGTTTTCGGTTTTCAAGGCAGTTTGTGGTGAGTGGGAAAATTGCCGTATCGGCCCGAGGGACCATTGATATTGAGCGCTTACCATGATCACGCGTCTTTTCCAGGTCTTTTCTATCCACTACATTCCCGCAGGATTCGCAGCATCATACGATGATCTGATGGGCTCTGCAGCACTCATCGCTCCCAGGCAACACAATGATATCGTTTGCACCCATAGACACAAGGTAGGTAATATCCCTGATCCTGCACTGCCTTTTCATTCAATTTTGACGGGGACTTCCAGAAATGTATCCAGAATGAACACAGCAATGACAGCGAACTCTCACCATTGACTATCTGTAATGTGGAGGGAATCGACGACGAGTTATGCTTCGAACAAACCCACCACCATCCCCATCGTCGCCTCCCGTTAGCCCTCGCAAGGCTGAGAAGGTCAGTTTTCTTGACAGCGCCATCAATTATCACTTATTGGCTCGATTTCAGGTGAAGTTTCGCTTCGCAACGCGAGAGTCGGCGACAATTCAGGAGCACCTGGCAGGCTCAAGCGCAAACGACCCAGCAGAAGGAGCAGAGGTCAGCTATAGAGGGCCTCGTATGGGCAAATGGTTTATTGATTGAGATATTAGAGGAACCCATGGAGAGAAGGAGACCCGTACCGGTTTAGCCCAGCAAAACATCGAGATCCTTGGCAGGAGTGTATCAAGCTCGTGGATAAGCACGACGATGAAAATTGTAGGGGTTGGAAAGAGCACATCGACACGCTGCTCGTATTTGTACGTTCCCATGAACCGCATATATCGATAGCCTTCACTCAAGCTACCCCCGCAGGCGGGTCTGTTCTCAGCAGCAGTCACAGCCTTCATTATTGAGTCGTATCGCCAACTTCAAGAAGATCCGAGCGAAGCTTCGCTGCGCGTGCTTGAACAGATATCGAACCAGCTCTCAATCCTCAACAACAACTCCTCTTCCTACCTCTCCCCCGGTATATCCACGAAGCCACAACCCTTTATCCCGACGTCATCGGCCATCCGAATCAATACCTGTTGGTTCCTCAGTTTGACGCTCAGCCTCTCCACGGCCCTGTTTGCCATTCTCTCCAAACAATGGCTTCAGGAATATCGGAGAGATGCTCCTACCGCCTCGCACAAAGATTCTTTGGGTCTCCGTCATATGCGATTCGAAGGGTTCCACAAGTGGGGTGTTCCCATCATACTGTCACTGCTACCGATTCTCCTGCAAATCTCCCTCGTCCTATTCTTTGCTGGGATCCTCGACCTTCTTTGGTCGCTCCATTATGTCCCCGCGGCAGTTACGACACTCGCAGTGAGCATTAGCGTGCTCGTTCTTATCCTCACGACCGTGCTACCTGCTTACTACGTTATGACATGGGGCTTTCGTGCGTCCAGCGAGTCCGTTTTCCTGTGTCCCTTCAAATCACCTCAGTCGTGGTGGTTTTACCGGCTCGTTCGTACACTCTCAGACCTCGTTCAGTCAGATCCCGATCGCCCCAGGTGGTATCTCGAAGCCTCAGATTGGGCTTCAATCGACTTCAAACTCTTTCGATCCCATTTCCCTGGATCGTTCAACTCTCATACGTATCCCGTCAGAAGCCTGAAGTGGATATGCGGTCTATTCGGTGACAACTTGTCGACTGCTCTAAACATCTTCCACTGCCTCCAAGAGCTGTCGGCGGAAGAGGTTGCTTTCGTGATTGACGAGAAAGAAGTGCGCTCAAAGGACAAGCTTAACCAGAAGTTCATGTCATCGCACTCGTGGGACAAGGACGTTCAGCTATTCTGCGCGGAACTTGCCTTGCGGCAAATCAACACTTCCCCGAGCTCGGTCGATATTGGTACGAACTTGTGGTGGCTCACTCTTCCCGGAGCGATTGACTCGAGTGAGGCTTAACCTTCTCGTCATGCTAAGCTTGAGATTCTGACCCTTGTTCCGGTACAGAAACACCATCCCCTGAGTACGAGGGTTTCCTTCATCAAACCTTATACGCCATGAAGCTTCATCTGATCCAAGGAAACGTGAACTCTCAGGATGTTGACCCCTTGATCTCCATTGCTCGATCCTTTTGGACACATCCGATACGCTCGGTCCGAGAATCGAGTCTCACACTCTTTGAAGATATTACAATATGGCTCTCCCGGCCCATTACAGCACCGACCGAAGGACCCGCAGTCCAACTTCTCCGCGTCAGGAAGTGCTGTACCGCGGTACTATACGCTATACACAGCACAACCAATGATATATCTGCTCTCGCCTCCTCTGAGCACGTTCCTCCGTTTATCAGGGCGATGAATCAACAACTAGATGAACTAGATGATTTGATACGATCATCCTCGCGGCCATGGACGAGGAGAAGTTGGATTCAGACGAGGAAGATTGTGGATTACCTTCAGCGAGTTTGGCCAGTAGCGTATTCCTTCCCGGAGGAACGGTTCATATCGCCGTCAGCTATGAGGGATCGCACGGCTTCGAACGATTCTTCGATTAGTTGGAGTGCTCTATCCAATAGAACTGCGGTGGAGGATGGACAGGGGGAAGGTGACGAATGTGGTGATCTTGGCTTGGGATGCATGCGGACAGAATGAAAGGGACTCGTAGTACCCTGTATCTGTCATGTTTACGGGACAATTCACGCTCGATTTTCGCGGGGGAGCAGTTTGTATTTGGTGCGCAGTCTGGAAACGGTCCGTAGCCCCATATACATCTCCGTTGTCCCCCTTTACGGTGGCCTCATCCTTGGCACTCGAGCTGCCTTACGAACGCATGCCTCATGCTTGCGAGCTGAGGAGCATGCCAGAGGTCCGGCCGCAGTCTAATTAAAGCAGCTGCTAGGAGGGTGTGGCCGGGGTATGGTCGGACGAAGTGCTTGAACCAGTTCACAATCATGGCCTCGGGGAGCTTGAAGAAAGCCTTTTTCATGTTCGAAGCGGCTGGAAGAGATTGAGACTTATGATGATGCTTAGATGTAGCCTTCTCGCGTGATCCATGCAATAAAGGGTCGCCTTCCGGAAATTGGGGTTCACCGTTGACGCCCTTTGCCGTCGGAGCTAAATCCAACCGAAGTCAAACTTCGTTTCTACTTACTTTCGTCTGCCGTGGCGGACACAAGACAGTCCCTATACCCCTTTCAAGTCTTGGCTCTCAGAAGTCGATATCAATGACCAAGGGCATCACGGTCTACTGGTTGAATACTTCGAACTACTTGTGCAGCGAAATCGACCTTGTTTGTGCACGCTCGACATCGAACAATTCCTCGTTTGAGTACAATCCGTGGAACACAAGCTACGAATGCGTCTTGCCCCCATAGAGAACCAGACAACAATCCGGCAGGTACAACTCGGCGGTCTGTCCCTAAAGTCGGCGGAGGTGTCTTCCGGCTACCATAAAATCACCGAAAGACATGCCCCTCGATGGGATGCGACCAGGGACGCGTAATTGATTTTCCTGTCGCGAGCGGGGCCGTCGCGAATAGCGGACTCGTGCCTATGCCTTGGCGGAGTGGGCAATTTCGGGGGCCAAAGCATGGCACCCTTGTGGGGACGGACCTTGTAGCTTCCTCTAGGCGTCCGCCATTCGAATGGATGCTTTCGGCTTTGCTGACTACGATAAGGAGAACCTTTGTACTCAGTGTTACTCTACTTAGTGAGCAACAACGATCACCCAGCTCACAAATTATTCCAGCTATGTGGCCTTTGATCTCCTTTGGTGTTAAGTTCACTCATGATAAGCTTGCAGTCGGCCTGGGAACTTGTGGCACAGGTCCATCATGTATTACGGCGTAATTCTCCACTAGAAAAAATCTCCGTCCTTGGTCAAGTCCGCATTTTCTCGCTCCCCGGTGTGACATATATTCAATAGCGGGGTTCATTACTTTGTCAGGATCTCGCTTGGGGCTGCGGCGAGCATTGACCGCTGGCTGCCACAGTTCAGATCAATGACTACAATCTTGATTCCAGTAGCACGTCCAAAGATAGCATGATAAACATCCCGCAGCGCCATTGTATAGGGCTGACCATTTCGGTATTGCTCCATCTCGTTCGACTAGCAAAACTAGGCTACTTCCGCGGGAAAGATCATTGATGGAAGGTCGTGCTGAGATGCCCCAGGGTATGCTCGGGGTTACCCACCCTCCCGAAGCCTGTGTTGATGTAGATATTTTGAGGAAGGCTGGTGGCGTGGGTGGCCCAGGAGCAACTACTCAGCGTGTGGTAGCCATTATAGGGTCTTTGCCTCCACGAGTGGATACCATCGTCACACCATCGTCCTCCGGGCGACTTAGCGCGCCTTTTCTTGTACCTATCACAAAGTGGGGTATACCAGGTGCCACCGAGTCCTGGAGATCAAGTTTTTTTTTTCGGTCGGACCTATCAGCCTAAGGCAGGGTCCAATGAACTGGTAGGAACTATATGGAGCTGAAGCTTTCGTTGGTTCGCGAAGTAAGTCCAAAGTAGGAGAGGCTTGACGTGGACATCCTCTTTACAACCACCTCAAAGCCAACTGATGGCGGGATATTGAAGAAACCAAGTCAACTCATCTTGCGAAGCGCGCAGTGATCCATGACACCCAGGTCTTCAGGACAAGAAGCTCTAAGTCACTGTCCTGGAGGAGCAGAATATGCTCCTTTTGGGGACGTACCATTGATTCACTGCTGCTCGAAGAAGTCACGTCAATTTTTCTGGCAGCTCACCGGTCGCGACTCGAAGTGCTATCTGCCTGCTTGCCCGAGTCCCCCGGTATCACCGTCGAGCATCACTGATCAGGGCAAGGGCCAACACAGGAAGGGTTCACCTTTCCTTCTTTTCGAACGTGGCCAATGTCAAAGATGATGTGAGGACTCGCAGGATATCGTCTGAGACATCCTTGTCGCAGCGGCCTGTCGCTTGTACGTACAACCAATTGGCTTTGGTTTGAGGTGGACAAGATGCAAGGACTTGCAAAATAATTACAGTAGCAGGGCGGGAGCGTCGCTCCCAAATCACGCCAGATGAGTCCTTCTTGATCCAGACAGGCCGTGCCTAGCGCTTCTAGGACTTTCAGTCCACGCAGGGTACTAATGCACTATGCCACCAGCCCGCCGCCTTTACTAAATTATACAGCGTGAGAACACCCTCACGCAGTCATTGGTTGCATCAGACAAAGAAGCTGTCGAAATGAGATACGTTTGTAACTGATGAAACGCTGTACTCCCAAAGTTGTTCAACAAGCATCCAACAGCACGGGAACTGTTGAACGTGAAACCCCCCCAAATCCAATCAAGATGGCAGATTGAAGAGTCATTTTCCACTGTAGTTATAGACAGCCTGATACCAGTGCTAGGAGTACTTCTGGTCCCGTTGGCGAAGACTGAACAACGAAGTGGCCCGGGAAATGTTCGGAGTCTGGATAATCGGCCGTTGCCGAGCAAATTTCGGTGATGCCCGCTAAACGGATTGATGAACCGGTTCAATCCTCGATTTCCCCGCGAATATTCCCGCAAGTCTCGACTGTCGAAAGTCCATTGATATCATCAACGAAAGTCTATCATTGCGTCCCTTGGGAAGACGGACAAATCATACTACTATCAGCGAGCTTTGATGATCCGCTTACTGGCTGAAAGGATGACTGAGGACGCAGTCTCAACGTTACCTGCCACGACAACAACCATGACCGTTCTCTTCTGAAATACATTCCTCTAGCGCACGATGACGAGCCATTCGGGATCTCCCGTTTCACCGGCGCTGTGTAATCCAAGTTTAGTCCAATCTTACTCGATGAGGAACTTACTCGGAATGTTCTCAGCATGGCACGGCTCGCCACATGGCCTCTGTTCAGTATTGCCATATGGTCTTCCGTCCCACAGGCATCAGATGCGCACTTTTCAGCGAGTTATTGAGTTATTTACGTGTCTCTTTCTCACCCTCCCGAGCGGGCTAAGGAGAACCAATGGAACGCCAGATGTCTCGGGGGTTAGTTTTATGCGCGCAACCCACAGTAACAGAGCTTGGAAGCGAGTTAGCCATCACAGCACCTTGTTTGGATAACGCACGCTCTCGCAGGCTCAAAAGAAAGTTTGAGCTTACTAGGATAAGCACATGGTTAGCAGTCGACCGTGGAACCATCTGATTATCAGAGCGGCGGTGATGATTGGATGATGATTGCGCATCGACTCAGCTTGGACCACGATCCGGAAACCACTGGGCGGTGTCCTCGGAGGCAGATTGCTCCCAGGACAATATTGGTTGTTCTTAGTTCAAGGAATATTTCGCAACGAGATACTTTACCAGTGATAAGGTGCGAGTCAATGGGGTCTGAACTGGTCACCGACTCCGTCGGTAAGCGAAATTCAGTCTTCTCTCGGCGGGAGGGAGCGTGTGTACCGAGAGATCTTTCGTTCGGAGCTATAATCTACGTCTTGAGCTATGTTATCGTTGGCGAGCGGGACGGGGGAGGGTGAGATACTGAGTAATAAAGGATTCCTAAGACTTGCTAGGGCTTTGAGAGCCTTGACTCTGGCCTTGGACGAGTCAGACCTCCCTTTCAAGTTCTTCGGCTATATCTCATTTGGCCCATGTCCGAAGATCTGTCCAACGGTAAATCTTGACCGTCGAAGTTCCTACATCTTCTTGACGTACCCTTTCACGCGCTTTGAACCCGTTAATGGCACCCGGTCACAGAACTAAACCTGTACATCATACTGTACAGCACCACAGCTGGCGCGACAGCAGCTAGTTGTCAGGAGATGGAAGCTTTGCGTTGTGATCTCGATCACAGGTTTCCATTTAAGAGTATACGGATTGGGACACCATGATTCTTAGCACTCACTATTCTCCCTGTCCAATGACCAGAAGCCTGACGACAAAGGTATGTGGGGGAGGCTCCACGGCCGGCAAAGGTTGGCACCGTGGGATTGTAACCGACCATTAATGAAAAAGCAAAGGTTCACCATCCTAACGCCGACCTGTTTGTTTGAGTCAACATATCACGCTCCCACAGGATGGAACCTATCCGTGAATCATTCCATCTGATGAACGTGATGGTTGGTGGCGCTCAAATCTTCCTAGTGCGTGTCCAAAAAGAGAAGAAGGACAGAAGTATCATTTCTCTCAATAAAATGAGGTGAGCCAACCGACAGCGTGACTTCTGGATGATTTTGGCTGCTAGTTAGGTTGCATCAATATCATCAAGGGGACCTGACCTCAACTCACCCCTCATGCCACTCAGTGACAGGGAAGCGGGACAGTAAACGGTGGACTGTTGCGGATATCCCATAGTCGCTCGCGTTTTTAGTGTACTATTGGACGAGAAGTGGCATAGTTGCGACAAGAAACTACAGAAGGGTCGAGCGAAGGAGCAGCTCTTTAGAACTAATTTCCGATAGCGTCAAAAAGGGTAGTAGTACATACTGTGGAATCCAGTAGATATATAAATAATAGGGATCAATGCTACAGCTACTCGAAGGTTGGTATACAAGTGAGAAAACAGACAGAGAAAGCAAGATACAGCTGGCAGGAGAGGGACAAACCCATACGTTCGGGCGTTTGTGAGACAAATAAACGGGGGTACGAGGATCACCTTCTTTCGTCTTCATGCTCTCTTTCATTCTCGCGTTTTAGGGCGGGAAGTCTCGGGGACAGTTGAGGACTGCTTTGTGCACTTCCCTTGCCGTGTCCGCTGAGGGGCGGTGAACGGACGTGAGCAGTAGTGCCTCCGTTGACATGATCCATCCTACCGACACCGTTCTTGCTGTCCTCCGTCGCCCACGATTGAATGTTTGGAAGTCGTGGTGACTCCGACGGGCCGTTTTCATATTTCTCGTACACATGGCCATTCGATGATATGGGTGGAAGCTGGGGTCCTGCCAACGTGGTACTTGAGGAGCCCGACAGGGATCTCGGAGGCGGCAAGGTCTGGTTTGGAGGCGGGAGAGTATGCTGGGATGTGAGAGGTGGAGTAGCAAGGTGAGGTGCATTGGGATTTGAACTGTGCAAGGCAGGCGGCGGTAGGTGTGGCGGATGCCCTAGGTTCGGGGGTGAGCGGGAGCGCAGAGTCGAACCCGCAAGTGGCCCTCGCTTGTGGGGAAACTGATCCGGCCGTGGGCGCGAGTGGGTGCGCTCAAACAATCCGCACTTGTTACAGAGCTAAGTGAGGAAACAAGAACTGTATCATTATTCATTCAAAATGTCGGAAAGAACGAGCTTACCACTTTTCCTGGACTCAGGTTGCTCCTCCTCCAAGTACTGGTGTCAGTGGTGCAGCAGTTGAAACAACGCCTCCTGACGCGATCGGAAAGCTTGGTCGCCGCGTCATCTGTGTAAATTACTTGCGTCGAATGTCCTGGCATAGGGTAGTTTGGGGTGGAGTATGGATGTGCTCCATGACTATATGATTCGCGGTGAGGCGGTGGCGGCGGTGGATGATAAGCCTCTCGCGCGCCGGGATGATGTCCCACTGTCGCAAAGGTCATTGGAGGAGGAGGGGGATATACATCCGGAGGATACATCGGCGTTGAATGAGGGTAGTAGTGATGGGACGGAGGTGGATAGGGGTGATAAGACGAGCCAACGGCACCATTCCTGGAATACGATGTCGACGTCGAACGAGGTCGAGAGGTATCTGACCCAGGCGTTGAAGGCGCGCTGAGCGTAGCGATGGGCGGTGGGCTCGGCCTCCGAAATTGTGGCGAGGCATGAGCGTACTTATGAGGGGTTGGACGACGGTCGACTGAAGGCATCGTTTGATTTTTGGTAGATAACCTTCTTGTTGTCTAGAACAAAGTAAGAAAACCGATCAAAATTGATGGTAAAATGAACAGATGTGGTACTCACTCACTGATCAGGAGTCGTAACAGAGCTTCTTGTTGATCGATTCAGTGAAGAGCAGCTACCCTGCGCGAGCGATCTATAACACAGAGAGAGATAGTGGGGATGGAAGTGGCAGGCAAGCAAACGAGGTTTATAGACCTGCCCTCGTCGTGGCTGGGTTGATGGGAAGGATTATGATGGGAGATGGGTGATTTGATGATGGATCCCCACCAAATATATATCCGGATTATGAACAGAAAACAAAATCATACAACACGAGGCGAACTGAACTGGTTCGAATCCCCAATTGAGTGAATGGGCCTTTCCCACCTGCGAACATTCTCAGCTTATCATACCGACCCTGAATATAGGTGCAATCGAAAACTTCGACTTGAATCTCTCGATCCATTGAAGGTCTCATGACGACAATTTTGTATAAGTCACTTAATGTAGCATCTAGCGGGAGTCTGAAAATAACGATCTGGGCGCTCTCCAACTTGCCAGTGCATCTCAGCTCAGTCTGGCAAGTTCGGGAACATTTCAATACGTACGTATTCTAAGAAATGTTGTATGTGGAAAATCCGGAAGCCAACTTCTTACGGCTTCTATCTCATATTCCATCATCATTTCCATCAGATGGTCAATTGTAGGTTATGGTTCGTTCATAAGGCCCTTTATCGAAACTCTCCGCTGTCCTGGTACTCAAGAAATTGAGGATGCGCGGCTTCCCCGGCAACTCCACCATCACCGAACAGTAATTTTCAACGTCAAACCCGGACATTAAACCAAGGATGTACCTGAATTAAACATAGTCGAACTACGGTGGAATGCCGGATGGCAAAGTCTCGAAAGCCTCTGCTTGGGATCCCTTGCCCCTGCTCCCACGGGCCCTTGTCAAGGCTCTTCCAGAGTCAAGCAGAGACTACTCAGTCGAATAATCTGTTTTGGAAACAAGATGCAATGCTGCGCAAATGGAATCGAAGCAATGGCGTACGGCATTGGTACGCACTGGCCTCACATGCAACAGGAATGAGTCTCTTTCAACTCAGGATCATGATTGGGTGATTGATCCCGCCGTGCTCCTCAAATTGAGTTGCGGCCAAAAGGCTGCTACTGCGATGGGCGTCCAACCTAAGCTCATTATCATTCCTTTCTCCTTGGGTCTTGGGCGCCGGAAATGCTTCGGACGGCGAATTAACGATGAGAACAAGGGTCGGCCTTCAACGTGTATAGGCTCATTCACCACACGGGGGCATGTAGTCTGGCCTCCCACGTTCCCGTAAGGTGGGTACAGCTATGGGAAGTCCAACCCACTTCAAAGCCGCCTGACATAGCCATACACACTCCAGTTTTGTGCCTCAATTCTCAGCGCTCCGCCGGACTGAGGTTCATACCTATTTCGTTCACTTGAATTCACAGCGCGACATACAGCACTTTGATGTTCACATTGACCATGTAGGGATGTTATTCACCGGCGCCACACCCCATCGCAATTGGAATTAAGATTTGATTGACGTGATTGTATCACCATTCCTCGAATCATTGAACAGTTCATCAGAACTATGATCAACTAGTACTTGGAGCTGATGATACTGCTGTACAAAAATCATCAGACCTGATAGCAGGAGGCTTGATATCTTTCTACCGGCCCCCTCGGAGAAGCTCATGCTTAGAATGGACACGCTGATAGTGAGTATAGCAACGACGCGAACCGCGATACAAACGCGATCAGTCACGTGATGAGAGCTTTGTGGTCTGCTAAATTTGTAATTTTCACAGCGCTTATAACATTACCTTCCCCATACCACGATACTGATAGTGTATCTATGTTATGTGCACATTCTATCAGCCTCACCCGCCGATCTCCCCGGAGATATCACTAAATATTGACGCCGTTTCGTTACTCGATCTACAGGCGCGTTGCTGCCTTTTCATTATCTCAGTGTGTCAATCCCGTCTCCGGACTTCTTGCTGTTTCTTTGCTGTATCTCGAAACACGTAGACTGGTCACTTGCCAGATGATCATTTACCTTGATCTTGAGCTCTCTTGTCCACTAGAGGCGATAAGCTCGGAGAAGGACACGTTGGATGTAACGAATGGCGGCCGGGGTGTATTGTAACCGCAGATACGGCATCTGTGGGTCTTCATAGGAGGTTCTACACAGATCGGAGCCTGTAGGACGAAGCCAAGACTCACTGACCACCGCACGGTTTCTGCACCTCGATTCCCTCGAACTCACGTCATCGTGTCTCCTGCTGAAGAATCTCCTGACATTGGCTTTGATGTTTCTTACCTGGGTTGTTGAATGACATGGTCCAGTGAGTACAGATGGATTGCGAAGCTATGAAAAGGCTGAAACTTACTTGTGCCCCAATTAGGGTATCAGAATTCTTGAAGGTGGTTCTCGTACGTCCCCTACATACGAGTCTTCCCCCGCCTTCAAATCATCTTCGATTCTCGTGGCTCTCCACTCGGATGTTTCGTCATCATTCAAATTAGAACATGAAAGCAACGTTGGTATTCAAGCACAAAGGCATCGTGCCTCGACCCTTGTCGAGTTTTCGGCCCTTGATCCCTTTTTTGACAGCAGGCAGGCTGAGCAGGGCTCACCGCCAGGTACAACCTTTACCCCGTTCCGCGTAAGGGCCATCAAGCGAATTGGAATGACTGCTTTGACCTAGCCCGATTGTTTGCTCGGCTAAGATGACCTCCACCAAGCAGATCCTGTCTTGAATTCCGATGCAAGATTGCACTCCGCTGATGTCGAAACGCACGGTCTCGGTAGAGAGTCAGTAATTCGAATGATGACATCCACTGCCAGTCGGAGGGCCTTTGCCACCTTCTAGACAACGACCAGATGCCGTGTCATTTGAACTTCATAGATTCTCTACAGGTATCGCCTTTTGATTCTTCAATTCTTCTTTGAGTGCAAGAAGGAAGCGTCAACTACAGAGCTTGGGCGAAGTATGACTCTGGCCACATGTCGCAGTGAGCGTTCTCAGTCGATAGGCCATGTTATAACATGTATAAATCGCCGGCCTCTTGGACAAGTTTGCTTGGCCTCTCTCTCCCTCGAAACGACCACTCCCAGAACGAATCTAATATTCACGTCGCTCTTCCAATCAAGTCCTCGGTGGAAATGTTTGTTCTTGTAGGAGAGACTGCGCGTTGCTCACCAATGCACAAGTCAGACGATATCTCTCATTCGTATTATACGCATCCGATCACTGAGTCAGCCAAATATTGATCTCTCACGTCGAACAAAGTTCCAGGTCTCACGGTTCATGACATCCTACATTATACGGAGAAGTGTAGGATCTACATTTAGATCCTCAGCTGTTCGTCTCGAATTGGTTCCCATGGACATTCCTTGTAATTCAGTCAAACCTGGCCGCCGATATCATTGGAGATGCCTAAGCCACCGAGAACGCAAAGGACGTGGGGGAGAACGTTAGTGGAGAAAAATTATTGATTTTGACATATCGTGAGTCGCATTCATACCTTCTGTCTGATCTTCTCAGAATGATCGTATAGAAATGGACTTGACGCGATACATCTCGGGACTGCTGTAACAATTCCTCCAGATGGCACTTTTGGACTCAACACACCGCACCGGGGGGTCCAAAAGTGCGTGCTGCCAACAGCGAATGGTTTGGTGGCTCTTACGTTCATCTAAAGGTATAGTATGCCCTTACCCGTTCCGACGTTGGCGTCCCAAGGTTACCAGTGGTTATGGCAAGACTTCAGGCTGGCACCAAGGGCTGTGGTACCCGTCCATTCCTCCTCATTCCTTCAAACGATGATGGATCGATGGTGACACTGTGCACCGGCATTTCCCGCTCAGTAAGTTGCGCCAACCTCGAGTTTCCCTCTGTCCAAGATAGGTTCATTTAGATGTTAACCAGGCCAACCAGCGACTACTGTTGGTTACTCGGTTATCAAGTTCAACCATGTTACTTTACCCAGGGGAACCACTTGGCCCATGGCGGTTCGTCCGTCCGCCGTAGAACCAGTTTCTTTCTGAGATTCCGCCCTGGTGGTTTCCGTCCTGAAGATCGGCGTCGTCGCCATCGACAGTCAGAATCGAAACGCCGTCAAATCCCAGGGAAGGTAGCACTCTATCCTTCACCCGTAGTACGCGCCCGTTCTTCAAACGCTAGCTTTTCGCCAAGGCTACTATTTTCGAGGCTGTATTCGAATCTATCCGAACTCATTGCGATGCGTCTTGGCTCAGGAGGACGGAAGACCTCCCAATCGTATGCGACTATTTTCAAGGCTATAGTCGTTTGTTTGGGTAGGGAATCTGTCATGGAGAGTTTACTACCGACCGATGTGGAGCCCAGGGACTATTCCTATACAACTAGCTCACAGTGACTGGGGCGGTGAGTCTCGGTCGGATTGAGACTCATAAAGCACAGTCTTTCTATAGCTGAGGGCAACACAATCGTTTGAGTGTGTTGTACACCGCCCAACTCTGGCCCAAATTTGACAACATATCGGTCATAGAACGAACTGGCATTAGAACTTCTCGGGCGAAACTCACTTTCTCGCCTCCGGTTCCCTAATCACCTCCTATCTGCCTATCTGCACGAACAATCTCGTGCTCATAAGCTTCGCGGGCTTCTCAGATTATCCGTATGCTTTCGGGAACACCGAGGTGAGCCCGAGTTGATATCCGGGTAGATTGATAGCCTGTAATCTCCTAAGCTAGTAGGTGAGCGGGTGGCGACCAAGGCTTCGACACAAAGGGGCCCCTCCGTCCAGGGACACGTTCATCGCATCAAATTCATGAACATCCACATCCACTCTCGAGCACTCTCTTGTAGAGGCTATCGAGCATCGAATGGCGTTGAGGCCACTCCCGATGCGGGCGTTGATCAAGTCCTCCTGAATCTCTTCTCGATCGGCTACATTTCACGCTACTTGGCCTCATATGTGGAAATCACATCTGCATCCGTGATGGATTTTAGAGAAATGGAAGCGAGGATAGCGATCATGTACTTCTGAGCAACCCTGGTCAGAGCGCAACCGTTCACCGTGCTTACCCCGTTTTGCTACGTTATACCATTATCATTGTAACTGTATCAGTGGGACCGTTGATAATCATCCTCTGTGAAACAGCTAGTTTGGCTTTGAATTTCGTCAGTCAGAGATGCTTGCTAGCCATGAAGCTCGTACAGATATCTATTGACTCGTACCAGTTCATGCTGGGTGATATTCGATGAGGTCGGTGCAAAGCAAACGCACAGAGCGCCACCAAGGCGGTGCCTGACCGGCGGCGCGCCCCAGGCGGGGAAGGACCCAAAATGGTAAAAGCGCCACGTGTTTTTTCAGAGTAATTACAAACCTGTTTCCTCCGCTGACCACCACCACCGCCAGCGTCCAACAGAAACCTCTACCAGCTGACCCGTCAATACTAGGAGTACTTTACCATTGGGGCTGTTTTTTTCACACGATGATCTCATATAACAACCCGTCGGTGAACCAACACTCCATCTCCCCCAAATCACCATGACTCTCGACTACACCCCCATCGATGCTATACCTAAGGTCCGTATCACCCTCGACTCAGTCCCAGAGTACCTGAGCTTAAACTGTCACGAAATAAGGTGCACAAGGAACTGAACGAAGCCTTCACTGAACGAGTCTCTCTCCCGATAGCATGGCGTCAGTATCAACTTCTTCAAGTTGCACGGATGCTGCAAGAGAACCACCAGGCGTTTGCAGACGCTCTCAATAAGGTGTGCGGCTCATTTCTATTGTGGTATACCGTGGCTGACATCAACGACAAGGATCTCGGGAGACCTGCCCATGAAGCGTACACCATGGAAATCGCACCTATGATTGACCGTGCCATCTCATCGGCGAAGGCTTTGCCCAAGTGGGCTGCACCTGAAAACAAAGTGGACGATGTTCCCGACTGGCAAAAAGATTGGAGACCAACCGTCTACCGTACCCCAAAGGGTGTCGTTCTTGTGATTGCGTGCGTTAAAGGAGACGATTATACTTGATGTTCAAGCTAACCTTCTCTCGCTAAGGCCTTGGAACTATCCCGTCATCTTAAGTATTCAACCTCTCATGGGAGCAATTGCTGCAGGATGCCCGGCTGTGCTCAAGCCCTCCGAAGTGGCTTCAAATGTTGCAGCTGTGCTCGCGGAGTACATTCCCAAGTATCTGGACAACAGAGCCTACAAGGTCGTGAACGGTGGAGTGAAGGAGACCACCAAGCTTTTGGAGTTGAAATGTGCGTATCGTTGTTTTAGTACTTCTTTTCCGTCACTGATAGGCTTTATTCTCAGGGGATCACAGTACGTCGGGTAAAAATACCCATGACGCCTCTGACCAACCATCATCTTAGTTTTTTACACTGGAAACGGCACTGTGGCGCGAATCATCTCCGCAGCGGCAGCCAAGCATCTCACGCCCATGACTCTCGAACTCGGTGGGAAGTCACCTGTCATCATCGACCCAGAAGTGGACTTGGATATCGCAGCGAGGCGGGTTCTTTACGGGAAACTGTCCAATGCCGGCCAGGTACATTATCATCTGTCGTAATGGTGGGTTGCTCAGGCTCACACGTTCTCAGCTCTGCGTAACTCCCGACTACATCTACATACCCACCGCTAAGGATCCAGACGCTGTGAAGAAGTTTGTCGCGTCCTTCAAAAAGGCTGTGAACGAGTGTTGGCCCAACGGATCATTGACCTCGTCGGACTTCTCGCACATCATCAACCAGAATCATTTCAAGCGCGTGGATAGCATCATCAGCCGGACCAAGGGAAAGGTAGTCGTCGGTGGTGGGAAGGACGAAGAAACATTGAAGATGGAGATCACGGTGGTCGTTGACATCGAAAAGGATGATTCGGTGCTTGAGGGGGAGAACTTCGGACCGCTGATTCCGATCGTGGAGGTCAAGACGATCGAGGATGCTGTTCGACAGATCGGCGAAAGGTCCGTCCGTTCCTTACTATTCTAATAAATCACATCGCTCATTTCAAATGATAGAGATCACCCACTTGTCTTGTACGCTTTCACGGATAACGAGGGAACGAAACAATACAGTAAGCTTGTCCGAACTCCGTGTCTTCAATGCCGTTCTCACATAAGTGAAATACAGTTCGCGACAACACAATGAGCGGTGCAATCGTATATAACGACACTGTGATTCAACTAGCTGGTTCGTTTCATCCCACCCGAGGTATCTCTTCAACGACTCAGCTTCTTGCTAGTGAATGAACTCCCGTTCGGTGGTGTGGGAGAATCTGGATGTGGGTATCGATTCCAACTGGTGTGAACTTCACTGACGACGGTTATAATGTAGACGGCCGACAAGTTCTCCGCTACACTTATGAAGCGTTCAGTTATTTGAGAACATCTGTTGATATACCCTACGCGTGAGTGATCCAGAAGTCCTCATGTGTTCAAACGCTCATTTTGTCCTTGTTCTCAGCGCTGAACCTATGCTGGCTGGCCGATACCCACCTTACACGAAGGAGAAATGGGATCTTATGGTTGCACCTCTGTTGAACCAACCAATTCCAGGTTCGACCACAGAAAGCGGATTGTAAGGTTGAGCTGTGAGTATCACGATCACCGGAGAACATACGAGTGTTGTAGGTTACCAATGATCTCGTCTTTGTACTACTAAAAATGACTCCAATTGACGACTTGTTTCCTGAATTTCCCGTGACGACCGGAACACTATTTCCGAGCATGTGGGATGCTGACATTCTCCTCCCGCTACTGATTCGACCAGCTCTCTAGCTCTTTACACAGCGAGTCAAAGAACCGTCCGGGTGAGCTTCTTATGTTCATCACGCTGAGGAGTTTGGAGCTGACCGTTGTCAATGTGCGTCAAGTTGAGCCCGAACTCTCACATACCTGTATTTTAAGACGTGGAGAAGAAGGTTGTCCTCCCGAAGATATATAAACTCCCGTTCCATCACGGTCTACAAACTATTACCGCTTCTCTCGAGTAAGTATAATCTGTGCATGGTCCATACGTTGGCGCGAGCATCGCAGGCACACCGTGAACTTGGCTAGATCATTCGAGAATCAGGCAAGCCGTGGTCTAGATCCGTTCACATACTCATCTTACTCTCCCTTTCGCTCTATCGCCTCATTGTGGCACGATGATCACAGTGGATGCATCGAGAGATGTTCGACATCATGGGTGCGTTGTACAGAAGAGGTACCACTACATTTCAAAGTTAGTTGGGCAGCCCTCTCAATTCGCAATCCTAACGCAGCCATCACGCGTTCCAGCTCCTCTTAGTACCGTGACAGGCCACCACAACATCAAGTGCGAGCGAGAACCGGACCGGGACGACCTTCAGCAATTTTTCCAGGTCCAGGCTCCGAAACGTAAGGAAGATCTCACAAGGATTGACTTGCCTACCCGCAGGAAGCTCAAAGCGGGTAGGACATGACATTGTTTGACCCGCGGGTTGAATGTCAGTTTCAAGAGACTACCTACTCAAACTAATAGACTACACGACAAATTAGGCAGGCAATCAGCGGGTAATCTTCATGAAGCCACAAGGGCGTCGTCCTGTACAACACCTTTCCCCTCGGATGTCGTCCTATGACAATGTTTTCCATCCTCTAATGGTATCTTCATTTTTTTATGATCATAGCCTCTTATGGTACGATACCTGCGTCGAGACTTATATAACTCCAGCACCCCAGACATTCTGGATCTAGGCTAGGAATACTAGCCCTCAACTTTACGTGCCTACTATCCTACCATACCGCTATGAACACCCCCAAGAGAGACTCCTTGACGCTCTACAAAACTCTGACACCTTTCCCTCACCCGTTAGTGCAGCCAGGCCCTCATTCGAAGCACGTCCTGGTCGTTGGTGGTGGGGTCATCGGTCTTACCTCTGCGTGGGCTCTTCTCGATCGTGGCTACCGCGTCACCATCGTCTCAAAAGAATGGGCATCCTTCACAGACAAGCAACGATTGACGTCTCAGATTGCCGGTGCTCTCTGGGAGTATCCTTCTGCAGTCTGCGGCCAATACACCGACAAGATCTCGCTGCAGCGCAGCAAAAAATGGTGCATGGATGCGTACCACATCTGGGACGCGATAGCATCTGACCACGCCCTCTCCAAAGCTGCTGGTGTTCGTATGATGCCCAGCGACTTCTACTTCCCTCGTCCCATCGACTCCGATCCTTCTCAGCTCAGCAAGATGAACGAAATAAAAAACAGTGGTGTTCGCGGCTTCCGACAGGGACCCCATCTCATTTCCGAACGACGGGTCAACCCGGCTCATGGTGGTGTGGATGCATACGAGATACTTGCTCCCGTCATCGACACTGACGCTGCTATGGCCTGGCTTATGAAACTTGTCATGGCCAAAGGTGCCGCAGTGCACACGGAGACCATCAGAGGAGACCTTCTTACGTCCGAGTACTACCTTCAAGAACGGTTCGACGCCGATGCCATTGTCAACTGCACTGGGCTGTCAGGAGCAGAAACGGCAGGCGACAGTACTTGTTACCCTATCCGAGGAGGTCTCATTAGAGTCATCAACGATGGCAAGGCTTTCCCCAAGGTCGAAGCTGCGTTAACCATTTCTGCCGATGTTGCTCGGCACAACGAGATCGTTTTCATCGTTCCTCGAAACGATAATATTCTATTACTGGGCGGTATGTGTTCCTTTCCGCTGGGCATAATCAGATGAATGACCCGGATCTTCATTTCCCCTCTAGGTTTTACGGAGCCCCATGAGTGGAACCTTGACCTTACGCTCGAATCCCCTGTCATGCAACGGATGAAGGCTCATTGCGAAGAGTTCTTACCTGGGTTGAGAAACGCCCGCATCGACCCCGAGTATCCCATAGCCCAAGGTTTACGTCCGTTCCGCGGAAGAAACATTCGAGTCGAGCGGGAGCTCAGAACTCTTGCTACTGGGCGACCTCCCAGCCGGATTGTTCACTCGTATGGTCACGGCGGTGCTGGATGGAGTTTATGTTTTGGATGTGCGGCAGACGTAGTGACTCTGGTCGAGGAGGCCGTGATGGAGTTACCCCGCAAGTCCGTCACCTCGGAGCACATATATTCCAGAGTCGCTCCGACGGCATTTCAAGCGAGAATGTAATCAGTAATACAGTGGCGACCCAGGTGAGTGATTCGCGGCTTTTTTCCGAAAGCTCGACATCACTGACGATCGTTCCAGAGACTCAAAACCTTGAGGGTTTGAAGTTATTTATCGTGTATCATTATTGTGTGGCAGTCTAAGCTCGCCCTTCACATACTTTCCAAGAAGGATAGTCGTAAAATTCATTCTTGGCAGGCGCTCGTTTGTATCATATCGCTTGATCAATGCCCCGCACTGTACAGAAGCTTCCAGATTTCTTACGTTCTGTGGAACCGTATGAGCGAATCCTCCGTCACTTTTTCTGGAGATGTATCATAGCTGACATCAACGACCAAATCATGAAGCGAACGCTGGTATATAAGCCCTTAGGGCTCGATATCAGATACTAAGACCCACAACAAGCCATCTCGACGAATTGCCCATACCATGACTCAACAAACCTTTGTCGGGAACGAGCCTGTTAATCAGCTCCCCAAAGACGCCGTTCAACAAGTCGACGTGAACAAGCTCGAGCAAGCAGAGAAACAAAGACTCGCCCAAGGAGCCAACGAGCCCGGAGCTACCACTCGAGCCGCTGTCGCGAGCAGGGATCCTGCAGGTGAGTTATGGTTAATATCAACTTCTCGATTCACGATCTCGACATTGAACAATTTGAATAGAATTTGACGTGAAGAAAGGAGCTGCACACGGCGATACGAAGCCAACCCAGGATCCTGTCATGTAAAAGTGGGTGCATACGTACACTCAATGTGTTGAGTCGTACTGATTTTTCGTCAAGCAACTTCCACATTCTCAGAGCATTAGAACCATACACGACATGTATTATTAGCAACAACCTGTAATGATAACTCGTTAGACGCTTCGATATGGTCACCGAGATCAGTGAAACTTACTCCGCTGTATCTCAAGAAATGTCTATGCTTTCTGCAACATCCTTCCATTCATCAACAACGTGCAACATCTTTTGGCACTTGTCCTTCACCCCATCGACGCCGTCAACACCCAACGGTAGATACAATGGCCATGGTCGCCCAGCAGCTTTCCCTTCGCCTCTTACCACGTCTACGATAACTGATGCCGCCCTCTGTGGATCTCCACGCTGCTTCCCTTCGACACCGTCCTTGAAATGTGACTCAACGCGATTGCGGACCTCTTGATATTCTGGGATAACACCAACGGGGATATAGTGTCGAGCTGAGACGATTCCCTCAGTACGCAGTGCCCCCGGCTCTACAATTAGGACGCGTATGGAAAACTGCCCCACTTCGGAGGCCAGAGTTTCACTATAAGCTAGTGCGTTTCTATTAGAAAACAAAACGAATTTGCGATGTGTGGATTTCCGTACCTCGCAAAGCAGCTTTTGAAGCAGCGTACAGCGCTAGAGTTCTTCTTCAGTGGCGATTGATGGCGGTAATGAAAAACTTATAGCACCTGTAGACTGATGTGGGTCGATAATGGAACAGCATAGTCTGAAGATCGGAGTCATCTCACTGGCAGCTCAGGCATCCAGCTGGTTCGACTTCCAATCATAACCACACATCCCTCTCTTCTTTCTCTCATCTGCGGGAGAACCAGCTTTGTCAACTGCACAATCCCGAAGAAATTGCAGTCGAACTGTTCCTTGAATTCATCTACGCCGCAGTCTTCGATAAGAGATTTGAACACCCAACCCGCACTATTGACTAGAACATCGATTCGGCCGTGAAATTGGAGCGCATCCTCCACCGCGCGTGCCATTTTCGTGAGGTCCCAGGTGACATCCAACTCGAGAAGCTTCAGGCGATCTGGTGAGGGAAGGAAATGTGGTGGTTCAATGGAAGAAAGGGAACGAGCAGTAGCTATCACGTAGTCGCCACGATCGAGCGCAGCAAGAACCAATCGTTTTCCAAGGCCCGAGGAAGTCCCTAATTCCAAGAGATAAGTGGTTCTTTCTGTGCTGGACGATTGTGCATCATACCTGTAATCAGCCATACCAAGGGCGGAGGCATTGTCGAGGAGAGGTATGACGATGTTGTGATGAGACTTGCCCACGCAAACGAGATCCAGAACGTTCCCATGATTTGAGATAGTGTTAATCTGGTTGGACCATTGACCGAATCTTCGACGACACCGGACTGCGTCACCTGTCAAACAGGCGACCATATGACCTATCACTTTACAAGTCCGTTCCTGTATAAAATGAAGTCTTCGACACGTTTCTCAATGAAACCCTCGTCTCGAACCTTATTGAAGCATGCCCTTGATCAGAGTAGAAACGAACGTCAAAGTGCATCTCGTGTTCTCTAATTGCAAGCTTCTTATGAAAACGGCCGTTCTCCTAGGTTAACGACGAGAAAGCTTTCATTCTTGGACTATCGAAGGTGAGGTATTTCGAATCAAATTCGGAGGAACATGAACTTACCAGAGTTTCTCGAAGCTCGCGGCTGAGACCATGAGCACGCCTGAGGCCCTTTTTGGTGTGCATTTGCGTCAAGAAGAGAAGCTGAGCTTTGCTGGTACCTTCGAGCCTGCATTCATGTGCACCCTCGTGAGCACCCTATGTTCCTGCCGAGAACTCTCCGGGAAACTCATCAGCCGGCGGCCGTTCCCAGTTCGCTATCACAGTCGGAAACCCAGGAATCAATAAGAAGGTGGTCGAGAACTTCACGAAATATCTGGCAGATAACTTGGGAGTGAAAAGTGACAGAGGTTATATGTGAGTCGATTCGACTGGAGGTTTCGCCTGTTAATGACGATGCGTCAGTTTCTTGGAGAACCCGGGAGCAAATAACGTCGGGTGAGCACTAACGATCGAGGTATGGCCAGTCTTCTCATGGTTCGTTGTAGCTTCTGCGGCGAAACCGGGGATATCTATTTCGCGAAGTAAACTGAGGGTGCTCGTGACTCCTGAACGAAGTGATACAAACAGTGTAATTATTGTCATGGAAAGGGACCGTTTCACGAATCTTGAGGCGTGCGACCTGTATAATGTGACCATTGCTTGAGACGGAATGTTGCCGCAATCCGAACGTGTGGTAGAGCCAGAGACCGCGATAATCTGGGTCGAGGGATGGGACTGAGGGGAAAAAACCTGAAAAAACCAAACGAAAATTAGAACTCCACGTGACTATTGTAATACGCGATCACCTGATGTAGACGCGCCCTGAGCAGACCACCACAGAAAAAGGAACGCACAAACAAGCGCAATTAGGATCGGAGGGCAGGGATAACAGTAGAGATGGTCTTCTCGTTGAATTATTGGAATTCTGCCATCATTCCTATTCTGGCGTTGGATCTCAGGAAGAGACTCCTCGTTATACCCACCCATCTCAATCTCACTTACTTTGGACTTATCACGGACGCAAAAAGTCTGTGTCTCATGTGGGTGTATGGTCATTGAGCTCTTATTCCATCAGTACACACTCTGATAGATTTTCTATAGAATATTGTCGTGCACAGAGCAACCGATCGCGTCGCGCGAGTAACGCGCTGTGAGTACACAGTAGATAGTACGGGTTGAGTAAAGTCCTCAGTGAGGATTCCCGTCCATTTGAAAGCCACTTCAGTGTGGGCGAAGGACAATTCAAGGGGGCATCATGGTTGAGTTGACCAGCAGAACGGCGTGCTCTATCCTGCACCAGCGGAACTATGACGATCTGACCAGCGCCTTGTGGCACTGGCGAGTACACGTGAGTCTTGTAGATGCTTGTCAGTGTCTGTAGATAGTACATAAGAATAACAAAGCCTGAACAGTGTATGAGCACATACCGTTAGACTAGATAGCGCTCGTGAGGGTGTGGCAAGACAACATTAGACTGATCACGTCTGAAAAGAGTATTATCAGACACTGATAATATCTCGTTAGAATAACTTTACTTCGCGAGGTGCTGACCAGGTGCTGGTTAGGTTGCTTCAGAATGATGGGAAACTACCATGAAACCGTAGGCTGAGCATATCATGGATGCCGCAGAGGAGGTGGCCACAAGCCTGGTGAGCGACTGGCCAGGGGATGGGTAGGACTCATTAGACTGATTGGT
Organism: Marasmius sp. AFHP31; assembly: GCA_024721195.1. Lineage (NCBI taxonomy): Eukaryota > Fungi > Basidiomycota > Agaricomycetes > Agaricales > Marasmiaceae > Marasmius > Marasmius sp. AFHP31. The sequence continues at coordinate 15,295 of JANHQD010001444.1, read as the reverse complement.
CGTCACCATGGACTGCTGGGAGGGAATCAGGATCTTCACACCACGATCAGATAATGTAGAGGGTACGGTGGCCTGCTATCCGTATGAACAACAGCTTTGTGATCCTTCTGATTGTCAGTGTTGTTGCTGACATCTGCAGTAGCCTTGACTCGCGAGAAGGTGAAACGTTGGGGCTTTCTGCCCATTATTTAGGGCTCAGTTGAATATTTGAAAGTACAAAATCATAATTTTGCGTGATTACTATGATATTGCTAAACAGTATTGAACCTGGGTTGAGGGCCGCTCAACACCGCAGTGGTGGAGGGTAGTGATTGGGTGTCAAGAGCAGGGAAAAGAGAGTTGATCGGGGCGCTCGGGATAATTGTCCGACTCCCACGCAATTCTGCCGCTTTCCGGCAATTCCTCCGGCGCTTTGCGCTGGAATTGCGTGAGAGTCTCTTCCTTATCAGGGATACGCGCCTGCACTGCCATCCGCCCGCCTCTTTCCCTCCAACCTCCACCTTCGCTTTGACCTCTCTGCTCGTCAACCCTCTTCTTCACCCTTCGCAAGTTCAAAGCCTCAAGAATTCCATCAATATCTTTCCAATAACGCTTTGAAGAACCTATGAGGGCTGAAAGAGCGGGAAGGAGGGAATGTAAGGGTGAAGATGAAAATGACGGTGCGCGACCTTTGGAATCTTCAACATGCCCTCTTCCCATCTCTCGTAACCCTTCCCAAGACCTGGAATTGACAAGTATGGCTACATTCCTTTCAGATCTTGCGCTCATAACAAGCTTACTATGAATCAAAACGTTTCGGCCTCACCAGACCACCAGACTCGACCTGATGCTTGGACCGTCGAGGATCAGGCCTATGGCCTACTTTCTGTGCAGCGAACCGTTGCACTGTTGTGGTTGGTGACGATGTACACGTCACCGACGTCATTCGTTTTCTCAAGAATATCGATAATCGCACGGACCACCCTGCGGGGTATATAAACCCGACGCGTCTGAACACATCCAGGGATCCCTCCTTTCTTCCCTCCCTCCACACGCCCCACCGTTCCCATTGGCTCTTTCTTCCCCTCCACCACCATCTCCCCGCGATCCCTTCATATTCCTTTTAGTACATTACCTCTAACCGCCATGTTCTCCGTCGTCTATACGTCTTCCTTGTCCCTCTCCTCGTTACCACTGCCTACACTGGTCTCCCCGCCATTGACAACACCTTGTCTTCTACGGTGCGATCCTTTGCCCCTGGTATGCCTCCGCCTCTGACTTTTGGCTCGCCATTTATGTCGTCAAGTTCATCTCGACAAAAGCGACTACCCAAAAGTCTTTGCAGGTCAGTTACTCATGTTTTCATTCCAACTCCCGTTCTAAACCCAATCGTCATCTAGTAGCAACCAAAACAGTCAAATGTACGTTCTTGATGACTATATGCGCTCTGTTTTCATTGACTTACCCTCTATCAGGATGATCACCCTCAGCCACTGTACACCATGATATGCCCCTTATTGCAACCCTATCGATCTCGCCCGGCTCCAGTGCTGAACCAACAGTACAGCTCATCAATGTACGTTCTCGCCATGCCTCTTGGTGAAAATGCTGGTTCACTGACGAATGACCTATCCTTCAGTACCTTGAACAGGTGATCAAAGTTGCCTCCTGAGTCCAATGGAATCCGTTGCCACAACGTTCAAACGCAATCACGAGCTTCGACAACTCAAGGATATACATGGTGAGCAAGACTGAGGTCGACGAGACGATTGCTCATTCATGTTCACTTCCATGTTTGCTTGTCGACAGCTCAATGCCCGCATCACGATCCTGGCCCGCCGCCGTGTCAACCTCAGTACTTGTAAGCAAGGTATGTCCTCCTGGTTGTAGGTCATTGATCCAACCAACTGAAACCTTAATTTGTTAGAGCTAACGTCGCTCGAGGTGATCACGTCGCGGGACATTGCTTTGATTGTTTTAGTGTAGAGCTGTAGTTCTGTGTAACTTGATAGCCTTGATAATAGATTTTCATCGTCTTACTTCATATGCGTCTGATGTGTTCACGAAGGTATATCAGTGCCCTCAGAATTGGGGATGTCTGACTGTACGTCCAAGTCTGATTGCGCCTGACAATTGCTGCACAGTCTGAGCTCCCCTTGTCACGGCTTACGAATCTCGTGGGATCTTACGTGGATTCGCCAGTCTTACCGCATCTTATCAACCTCGACAAGTCTTGTGCGTGCTTTTCGGTTACTGATGAACAAGTACTATTCTAATATGATATTATACGTACACGGAATTCTAACGATTCTGGCCAGGGTCCCCAAGTCTTCGAGCAAATTTCTGAAAAGGAAAGCTGTTTCAGGCAATCCTCAGGCTCGTTAGACTTGTGGACCCTGGTAGCACCTTTTGGGCCTGGTCAGTCGCTGGCCAGGTCCCCAGACTTCCGCTGGTGTGCTTCGCATTTGCATTAATATTGCTTGATCCCAGTAGGCATATCCCATGGCTGAGCATTCCTTTGTTATCCATGTCCAAACAACCTCGAGAGTCCATCGAGTCTTGGCAAGCTTCGTGCCGTTTCTGGAGCGCGATCAGCAACAAGAACTTAACGGGGTATAATCAATGCTCACATCAAGAGGAGGCAGATATCCGGTGGATCAAGCTTTGTGTATCTTGCGAGTTTGAACGCGACCGCCCAAGCCGGTGTCACACTGACAATCGTGAGCTTCCTGTTCTTTGAGGTAAAGACAGTGTACAGGTTGACGTTGTTTTGTTGCGTAGAGGAGTAATATATAGGATCGATGGGTGTTCCCGTTTGACTAGGATGTGCTCGAAGCGTCAGAACCCTCGATCCTAGTCTTGAAAAAAAAAAGTACACACCTTCTTGCCATGGGTAACGCCACATCCGCGTCAGCATTCATCCAATCCGATCCCAGACCAAACCTCGCAGCAGTCCCCAAGATACATCTCTGTAATCTCTGCTCAGCATCCAAAATCTTGAATTTGCCGACGTATTCCTGGATGAATCCTCTTCGGATGTAATCGACGTCTCTTGTCGTCTTGCGCACCTGTGCTGCTTCACCTCGCATAATATGGTACGCTTGTTTACGCCGTGCAAGGTCGTAGAGCCCGGGATGTAGAAGCATGCAGGCGCCACCATGAGCAACTAGTCGAACAGTGATACCGCGAAACTCGACTTCAAGCAGAGACGACATGTATTCTAGAACCGCGATGAGCGTTTCGTGGGTCATCTCTGTCGTGTTCTTCTGGAGAATTGTGGAATGCGAGTGAGGGACATGCATTTGAGGCCAAAGAAGATTGCGGGTGCTTGAGGGAGCAGGCATAGTTCGAGAGTTGTAGGAAAAGTGGAGGCGTAGGAGTGTGCGGGGATGTTTTGATTGATGCCAGTGGCGGGAAGAATTGAGGCGTTTGCTTGCCTAAGTACGTTGTGGCTCGGTATCGGTGGGGCGGTGCCACTGTCGCATTCTTCTCATAAGTTACTAGAATAGGAACCCGATCGCCAGCTTTGACCAACAGGCTGTTGGTCAAAGCTAGTGATCGGGTTTGGCAACAGCAAACAATGCGAGCATTCATGTGGCGAAAATCACCCTGATATCCCGGTGTGTTCGACACGCACTGAGAGAAAAAAGTACAGCATCTTCGGAACCCTTTCCAAACATGGACACATCCGGAATTGAACCGGAGACCTTTCGCAAGACAATATGCAAAGCGAATGTGATAACCCCTACACCATGTGCCCAATGTGCACGACAATCATCCCCAAGACGAATCCGAGGGAGAGGTCTTCGTCGCGGACTTTCACTGTTCAAAAGTTTACTTGAGGGAGAAAATGCTCATTGCGCGGGAACTTGAACAGCAGACTTCAATGCCAAGCCAATGATCCTTTAGGGAAAGCAATAAGGGGAAGAATCGTTCCGCCACAAAATCGGTATAGACGAAGTGAGCAAGTAAAGAAAGACAGGTGTGGGCGTAGGAATGGTTGAAGCTGAAGGTTTTCGCCATCTTAGCCGAGGCCAAGGTCAAGAGGAAGGTTTTGGGTTGAGTTATTGAGGTGGATAGTAGGCATGGTAACCGGCAATCACCGGAGGAATTCAAAATTTCGATTGGAGTGAGCGCACGATAAGTCCGTCACCTTCTCTCGTGAGTTGTTCAAACTTCATGCCAACTCGCTCGTTCAGCGAATACTGTATTGTCAACGGTCGACCCTCGGAGCATTTACTAGCATTGATGCCACAAGAACTCAATTTCAAAACATCAGCGAGCTTCGTTCTTCAAGTACGTTGGATCCGTGAGACGGTGTTTCTTTAGGAAACGTACATTGGGGTCTGTTTCCCCTGGGGATTGGAATGCGGAATCTATAGGGAGCTTATTAACTCTCATGTCTTCTCCACGCGTCCTTGGAATGACATGTGGCCGTGTCTCTTGCGGAGAGCTAGAGGGATAGCTCTCAGGAGCTAGCCCCTCATTCCATCCTACGCCATGACCACCATCACCTCTTCTCCTGCTTCCATGGACAAGATGCCTCCAGAGATCCTCATTCAGATTCTAGAGGAAACCGCTTCTCTTGATGCCACAGACCGACTCCATCGTGATACCCTTCCCGCCAGCCTCTTCTTCTGCTCTCAAGTCGACCGGCGCTGGAATATCATCGCCAAGGCCCCTAGTCTCTACAAGGAGATTCGAGTTCCATTCAAGGCCCTTTGCGAGCGTCGATATAATAGCGCAAAGTGGTTACAGACCTGGCTTGAACGCTCCAATCCATATTTAGTCCAGCTCGATATCCAACTGGAGGAAGACATTCACAGAGAGATATACCAATTCCACGGCCTGTTGAAGTCACTAATACCCCACGCTTCGAGGCTGAAGCGGATCTCGATCACCGCCTTCGACGAAGTCACTCTCGACCTCGCCTTGCTCTTTGATCCCCTCAAACACGTCGACGCACCCGTCCTCGAGGAGATTGAAATTCACCACACTAAGAACTCCTGCACCTCGACCCGTCGAGTAGCAATGCGATCAGAACCCGTCGGCTGGAGCTGTTTTTTCTGGTCAGCCCCTAATCTTCGGAGGGTTACAGTTTTAGGTGCTGTTACGGAAAGACCCCTCGTCCGATTGACGTACCTCGAGATGTGCAACGTCGTGCTGAACGAAGCCGTCTTTCGCGAGATTGTCGAGTATTGCCCCAACCTCGAGGAACTGAAACTACGAAACCTTCACATACCCACTCCTATCTTCACCATCGTCCAGCAATCAAGGTCATCCGTCCCGTTGCTGTCGCTTCGCTCTCTCACCCTCACTTTTGACCTCGGCACATTCGATGATTTAGTGGAAGGAGATTACGTTTACGTTCTCTCCAGGATAGTAGCCCCGAGCCTGGAATATCTTGAGGTGGATGTCGGTAAACTCCTCGTCGACCTCGGCAATATTCTTCCTCCCCCATCTTCCCTTCCAGCCTTGCGCAGGGTGTGCATCCATAACATGGGACCGTCATTCTTCCTTGATACGGACTACTTTGACGAGCTAAGTTTCGGACGGATCGAGGAGATTCGATTAGTTAACGCACAGCCCGAGCCTCTGGGACTCGACTGCTCCGCATCGAAGTCACAGTGGGCGCACTTGAAAAAATTGTCGATCGATACCCAGGACGCTGCCGATCTCGTTTGGCTATGTGAAGCAATCATGCTCAGGCCCCAGATTCGGACGGTGTGTCTTTCGAAGAGTGCGTTGAAGGAGCTCAGGGAGAACGTTGTGATGATTCAGATGTCTAGTGATCTTTTCTGGGTCGGGATCAGGAGTTGCTGTCATACACTCCAGGGTTGGGAATTTGCGGAAGAGGGGTATCAGATGTGTGCCGAGGGGTGGTTGAGGTCGCGTATTGCTTTAAAAGCGTAGAAGTTTCGGTCGATATGTACAAAGTATGATAGTTGCTTGCAGTATCTAGGATACCATAATGATTTAGCTAGAGTAGGTATGGTCAGTCGAAATAATCCGTCGAGCAAAGGAATAATATCATGGGGACTTCAAATCGTATCAATCTTTACCAAGGCGACTCTGGGTTTCTCATTTTTCACCGCCTTCAACCCATCGAAGGTAGGCAGAGCACCCCCGAGCTTGGTAGGGATCTTCTTGATCCACGAAACGGAATGTTCAGCAGAGGTACTACCTTTGTCAATGGATGATCCACTAGAACAAGCGGAGGTCAGCCACGCCCGAACTCCGGAGAAGAGGAAAAGACACTACCTGTCAGTGTCAGACGCGGCACTGTACCAGCCATCTGGGCTCGACTTAACTCTTGTCAGTGCCTGTTTGTGCAGGATATCGGCATCACGATCACGATCACGCCGTGCCTTGAATCGGGAGAGTGGGTGTCCACCGTGCAGCACTGAGAATTTGGAGGTCAAGCCAGGAGGTTTCTCGGGCCTATCCAAATCGCTGGTCATGCTAGGACTACCCGCCAGTCAGAATATGCTTTTTGGGAGCACATGCCTAGGCTCACCTCTTTTTTTCGAATGTCTTGTTAATCATTGGGGTCATCTTCAGTGCCTTTGCGACCGATGAGATCGAAGGTAACGGGGTAGAAGGTCTCGGGACTCTCAATGGATCCTTCACGTCGCTTGGAACTTCCATTTTCAAGAGTTCGTCTGCGAGACGCGCCGGGGTGCTAGACCGAGAAGGCCGCCTCGATCTCGAGTTCGACCCCAAGCTAGACGTGGATTCTTCAAGTTGCGACTTCGTCTTGCAGGGCCTGCCACCATACCCAAAGCCAAGTTTGCGAAAGGATGAATGCATCGTCGGATCGAACAACCCTCTTTGACAGAATCTCTCCCCGAGATCAATGGCCACATCTTCCTCCTACACCACGATTCACAACGATTCAACACTTTGCACGCAAGCACAGGCGAAGATTCGAAAATTACTCACCCAACGGGTCGCAGTAGCCAACCACGGAGCCAACACTCTCCCCTTACCCAACTCCTCCTGCGCCAAAACGGCCATTAAACACTCCTCCTTATGTTTCTCCCACTTGTCCAACCTGAACCTCCCCTTTGAAAGCGCGACACGTCCGCCACAAGGGATACACGCAGTTCGGTTGGGCCCGAGTTTGAGTGGATCGCTGAGGGGATCTTGTAGCAACGTTAGGATGCGGACTTGTTCGGCCTGGAGAGCTAGAACGCGTTTTTGTTCGCGTGTTAGGCGAAGGCCGACGTTTATTCGGGTTGGTGTGGTGGATGTCGATTGAGGATGTGTTTGAACGGGGCGTACGGGTTGGTTCATATTGAAAGCAACTTTGAGATCTTAGAACGAGCAGTTAGAAGAGACAGAAGGGGGAGAGAAAGACACGTACTAATCGTGTTAATCGCCCTTTATAGCACCGGATGACGCTTGGAACATCCATTTCTATAGAATAATGGACCGTGCAAGAGACCCAATGGGGACTATAAGACAATGAACTGACTTGTTGATGTGGCGTCATGCGGAACCGGATGAGCGCTAAGGTTGCCTCACTCGGAGCTAACTGAGGATAATCAACGTTTTGTGTCGATTCTGGAATCTGGATTATCTGGGTTTTGCAATATGTACGATGGCAGTTTGGAGATGCACATCAACCAATGGGAATGAACGGAGATTGATAGCAGAGAAGCGTGCGGGCCAATAGCTTGGCGAAACAGGGATAGATTGGAAGAGTTAGTAGGTTTTAAGAACTTGGGTAACAATGAAACTAGCGAACAAGGGGGTGGAGACTAAACAAGAGACCATAAGTGAAGAGCGATGCCCCATAAACAATGAGTACTTGAGTTCGAACCAGGACTGTCCGGTACTGACGACGACCCCTGGGGATTCTGCTGGTGGGGGAGGGTAATGGTGACAATGGCGTCGGCGTTGGCGATCAGACTGGTGCTACTAGATTACAGACGGCGCCGTCGCAGACACGGTGCGAAAAGCATGAGGGGTTTCCGAAGGACGAGAGGTAGCAAAGGTTCCGTCATACGAGCTCCAGGCGGCTGTCCCCATGAACACATGACAGGCAATCCCCTTCAATAGCCTGATCTTTGGCTTGTACATTCCCCTCGCCAGATGAGCTTCACGTACTGTGATAGAGTAGTATGAGTACAAGGGCAAAGAGAACAAATCGAGAACATCGATGAACTCACCTTGAGTGATATCCTTCATCTGTTCTTTCTGAACGAACGTTCCCTTCCACGGGCGCCTTCACCGCATTCTTCGCCCTCCCTGACACCACCTCTCGGGACAGAATCTCATTTCCTCCCTCAATCCAACCCTTTTTCCTCAGGGAAGACACCGAACCTCATGGGGCTCAATCGCAAAAGATAACTGATCGATGGACGGTCCATGAGATGGCGAACGATCCGCTCTTCCTCGATGAGAACACCAACTCTGAGAAGGGGCGTTTGTTTTATCAGGAATGACGAAGAAGCCTTAGCTCCGCAAGCAGAGGATGTATGGCATATTCGGGATGGTGTGTTGAGCAAGAAGAGGTAGGTGTCGAGGAGATTGAAAAGAACGTCGGTAGAGAGTGAAAGACGAATGAGCTTGACGGGGGCAGGGGGTGGTAGAGAGGACAATAGCCGCATGTAGGGAACTGACAGGAGCGGATACGAACACCAATACGTCATTCTTGACATTTGACATATAACGAAAACCCAACGGTTCCAAGTATCAATCCATAGGTCTGGCGACGTTTGGGACCGAAAGAAAGACCACCAGCTTTGGGAACTGAATAAAGCCCGTCGCATGTTCGTGGCAATGAGGATCGCATCCAAAAGGTGGGCAAAGATACTAGAGCTTTGACTTCGGGGGATTGCCGTTACAGCACGGCAGGACGGGAGAAAGAGTCGGAGGATGGATTAGGTGTGAGGAAGCGTAGATTTGTTGTGGCTTGGGCCAACCGTGTATGACCGTATCGACGTGCAATACTGTTTTCAAAGTCTGTGTGTCCCGCGTACGTTCGAGAGCAAGGAAGCGTGACTTGGGATCGACGAAGTTCTGAGGATGAAGCTCGACGTTCAGCAAGACAGGGTAAGAAATATTGACAATATACAAGGGTCCCCTTGGAATTACTCGCAATGGCCCAAACTCCAAAGTACGCTGTCCGCTAACCACCCTGTCGTCACCCAAACGAAGTCACCAGGATCCAGGAAGTGCCGCGATTCAGCCTGGCTTGTAAGAGCAATTCAGAGAACTATCTGACGCTAAAAATAAGCCTCGCACCTGACTGGATAGATGCCAAACAATGGCTTGTCCTTTTTTTTTCAGATTGTGTATTGCGGTTCCAGCTCTGCCCAAGGTCCAAGGAGTACTTTTCCCATTCACCGCACAAACAAGGTCCTCTACTGGAGCCGTAGAGAGTCTTGGATCAGTGAGCTAGTAGACAGCCACTGCGCAGGTCCTGGTTATAAGAATACTGCAAACAATAGCCCGTCAGTACACTATGCTGTAGAGATCCTGGATGCAGAAGTCATTTACGAATCATGCTTGTATTCGGCGCTTTGAGTCTATGAAGATACCTAGTTAAGGCAGAGCCGCACATGAGCCATTGATCTTAAAAGTTGGCCTCGCATGGAAAGATGTTGAAGCTCAGAGAATCTGGCAGTGGTGGGAGGAGGAGACAAGGCGCACTTGCGGTACACGGTGTGACGCAATGTGACATGTTGTAACTCCACCGTTCTCTTTTAACCCCAGTCGCTCGAACCTGCCGGTCGTCCTCTTGTCAGTCGCAGCCCTTCACGGCTCTATCGTTCTACTTTATGGACCATGACAATGATATTGCAACCATTGACTATGACCTGTCCGAACGTTGGATCCTGATATTCGTGGCGGAGCCTTGACTCGAGAACAACTCGAGAAAAGGTTCGTGAAATTTGCATCGATACATCTTGGTTCTTGATCGTCACTGGCTGGGCTTTGCAATGCACTACGCTGACACGGTATCCCAGTTACAATCATAGTGGCTTGTCATACACTGAAATACAGTCTCTCGAGAAGTACAGCTTGACTTACACCAGAACAAATGTTGGCAGGTGATCCTAATGGGTCATGAACACCATATTCGCTCGTGAGCGTTCATGAGCACCGTGAGCCTCGGGGCTGCTCATGACCGCTCATAGGACATCTCGTTTTCCGTGAGCGCTCGTGAGCACTGCGAGGCTCACAGTAATCGTGATCAAACTGGACTTCATGAGTGTTCATGAGCTTCACTGCCAGGTTCATGATCACACATGAACACGTTGGGTAAGAGAAGAAAAAAAGGAATGGTTCTGTAGCAAATAGCAAATAGCACATTAAGTACATAGAACTAGATTTCAAAACTACACATATGATAGACAACAGACGGTTGACATGAACGACATGCAAATTAACGGGTCCATGCCCTCCATTCTCAATGGCTTGTGAATCTGACATCTGCATCGACCCCCCCATGATTGTCCTTGATGTAATTAAGCACGCCAACACGGACTTCCGGCTACGATCACAGCGTCTTAACGGCTGCTGATACAGAACATGGGCCTATGACTGCTCAAAGTCATCTAGTCCTTAAGGATGGACCTCATCTCTCCTTTGCCTTCCATTATGACTATGTTCAACGCGAGCTCGATGACAATGTTTCTTTCTGTGGTCTTGTGAATTTGTTATATTGACTACAGATCAATTGATTCTCACCTTCAAATGCACACACAGAGGAGTTTTTCCCCACTATGTGGTTTGCTCTTCCGGGAGCGAGAGGTTTCACGATACTGCCCTTCGAGGAATCCCTACCCGCGACAGTGCCTATGCCGGGAGCGAATACTAGACAGAGTCTCGGCCACTGGCCCGTCAAGATTTGAAATCATATGGACGAATATCGAAAGGGCTGAACGAAACACATGTTATGGTGAATGTACCGGATGACTCAACAAAAGGCACATCAGTTAGCCCCTCGCGGCGTGCGTTTGTTTCTTTGTTGTAAGGCCATCGAAGGTCCTCTGACCTTGAGACGCAGAGAGAACCATTTAGTCATGGGCATACTAGTTCAGGTTGTACCCGATTCGTAAATACCGGAGTCTCGATCTTATCAAGCTGTGCGACCACTTAGTATGCTATAAGGACAATGGTCCTTTGACTCCTTTCTTCACGAGTGACCAAGTAATGATCAATGATGTTGGGACCATCGGACAACCCATTGGTGCGCCCGTCCACACTCTCTATCCCCCTCACCTCAACCCGCCTGAACGGCGGGTCAGGGGCGATATCTCGAGTATCGCTTTCTAGATTTACTCAATATTCTGATATATATATGTTAGACCGACGGATCGACCTCACCTCTAAATTTGACCAGTGTTACGAGCAGGGGAATCAAATGCGACCCTTTTGGCGAGCGCCACATATGAAGGGTGGGCTGGTCCATATTTCGTCCAAATGAAACGGCGAACCCAGTCAATGCCTGTATTTTCTGTGAAATCATTCTTCCAATGCCTTCCAGACGCGAGGTTCCATCCCAGTACCCGTGGCTCCAATTGTCATCAGTCATATTAGTGGTCTCCTAACACTTGCATCGGTCACCTTTGCTCTTCGATTCTAATTGCGAGATGGGTTTCCAACGCAACCCCATCCAGCTGTCTACCCCCATGGTTCGAAATGTAGGTGACGTTTTCGGGCTCAACGCTCTTTGGATATCAATCCAATGCTGACAAAACCATCAGAAGCAAGCGTCTTTCCACCAGAACAAGGTGGTACAGCTTCACAACAGCGCATCCAGCTACCCAGTATCAATTAAGATGATATCGCTACTCGTGATGTCGGTCGCAATCCTGATAACACAAATAAAGTCGCCCCCGTTAGTCCATCTGCAGTACACAGAGAGTACGATTTCCGCTACACCAACAGTCCGGAACGGTCTGGAGGAACCGATGTCGCCCTCGCAGTACCTTCTAGACCGGAAATGGAGGTGTTCGTGACGGACAAGCTGGTCGTAGCGTTGTATCGACTGTGACAGGAGGAAGAACGGTGGGAAATTGATGGGTCGTTACCAGGCTATCCTGAGAGCGATCAAGGGAGCTCTCGTCTCTAAAATAGCCGTTTATCCATACAGGTCGCCATTTTGAACCTTTCAGTATTCTTAGCTCCGCGTAAGCATAGCTGATACGAGTGGAAACATACCGGGCATTCCGTCTCAGTTGGTTTAGCCAATTGTCGCAAGCTCCATAGTTGCTAACGGCATGTTAGGCACTCAGTCAAATTGACACGAATTCCCCTGCAGCTTGAGCTCGAACTGACGGTGAGCTCGTTCCTGAATCTTCGTGAACTTCGTGAATACACGCCATGGCGGGCTGGGTACATAGTTTATGTATGATAATCACACCTCGGTGGTTCTTGGTAAAACTGCGCTATATTTCTATCTATCTATCCCCCTCAGTAGGTTCAGCCCAAGGTCAATTAAAATCATCACGGACTCATCTATTATTCATCGGTCGTGGGAGAATGAGTGACACTGATAGGATACGGCCAAGCTGACGCGTAGTTCAACGTCTCTTGGGTGTTGGTTGAGTCCGAGCTTCGCCGCACTCGAATTTGGTACGTTTATGCCTCAGATCCGAGTTTTCAACTCAGTCATGCTCAGATGTCCAACAACCTTGTCTGGATTGGGAATGGATGGCAGCCGTCGCTCTTCACTACCTTACCGCTTTCTATACCGTGGTAACCTTACGACGACCGTTGATCGTCGTATGATGGCCGGAGTGTGATAGCATATATGTCGCTGTGGCAGAGCGAGAAGACATTCAATATCCAACCATGCGCACCTCGCTTGATTCTTCAATGACCTCGATCATTACTGCTGGCATGCGGACAGGGGTCTCCATTACAATCATAGCCTTGCTTGTCGGTTGGTGATATATGACTTCTCGCGGTCGTCCTTTGGGAATCAAGATGTTCCTATATTCCCCTTGTCTTCAACTGCTACTGCATTCAACTCGAGCTCATTGATTATGATTTCCCCTAGAGCCTTGTAAGTTTAATTCATCCAGTGCGGGGCGAGATCTCACCTTTGAACGCATATGTAGAGGACTCCGCTCAACCTGGTGGCTTATCCTTCCGGGAGCGACATGCTTCTCGATTTCTGTAGCTGGGCCTTTCACGCCCGAGACTACGAAACCAGGATCTGAAACTCAAGTAAACTGGGGCAGAGACCCGATCAAAGACCCATCAACATTCGAGTTTGTATGGATTGCTACCGAGTCGGAAGAGCGACAACGAACAAATGTTGATGTGAATTTGACCGATAACAAAAAGACGGGAGACACTACGAACGTTCCCTATCCTAAGCCAGGGTGAGTTCGTTTTCTGTTGCATTGAGGGCCTTCTGACCGTCATTTACATGGCATACAGGCGGTATATTCTAGCCATCTATAGTGTACCCGTGAATTTGTGAGAATCGGACTCTGGACTTCCTCAGCCCTGCGATCACTGACTATGCCTTAGAGCCGACAATCCTCTATTCACCGGTAACCAAGAAATCAGGGTGGAGAATTCGGATGATAACATCGCACCCTCTGAGGCCTCTGCGCTCTCTACCACCATCTCTATAAATTCCCTGCCACAATCACTATTGTAAGCATTTCTTTCTATATGCACCTCCAGATTTTGAGTTGCGTAGAACCCCGAGTGAAACGAACGCTGCCAGCACGAGTAGTGGGCGGGGCACGATATCCAAGTAAGCCTCTCTTTCCAGACACCTCTCTAGTATCTGAGCAGTGTATGAGTCCGGAACAAACAAATAGCATGCCGAGCGTCCCCACCACTTTATCTGAGTCCGGTGTTATGACCACGAGAATTTCTCAATCAACGCTATTGTCCAGTGCACGGACCACAGCATCTGAAAGGTGCGCCGTGGAGGTCTTGTCGTTTGACTTCGATACCCGCACTGACAAATCGGTGCGTTGACCCTCGTTCCTACTCTAACCAGTGCCACAAGCAGGGAAGTCTCAACTCCAACGCTTTTAACAACCGCCACAGCTAGAAAGTGAGCGGTCCTTTCTTTCATCCGAGCGAATACCCACTGACGCCTATATTTTCTGCGCAGTCAGCCTTCAGATGTCTCGCAAGCCCGTAGCTCTCGTCCAGTGCGCGTGGTCCCAATAGTTGTTGGCGCTATTAGTGGTCTCCTAATGCTCGGAGTGATCGCCTTTGCTCTCCGATGTTACTTACGGAGACGACGTTCTGCTGCCCAAAATTCCTTCAACATCTATCCATTCTCAACACAGCCATCAGGGATGGGGGTCTTTTCACCAGAATCGGACGGTACAGCTGCACAGCAGGGTCCCCATAAACTCAGCGTCCGCCGAGCTAATATCGTAGCTCAAGGTACCGATCGTGATCCTGACACCAAATTAGATTGGCCACCGCTGGTAGATCCAGACTATGCAGAGCCAGAGGTTACCTTTCCCGGTTCCACTACTCCAGTCGTTCAGAAAATCCTGGTCGATCCAAATGCCGCCACCGCGGCGACTTTTAGGCTGGGAATGGGAGTGTTCACAACGGACGAGTTGGCTGTGGAATTGAATCAGAGACTACGGGAGGAAGGACGGTGGGATAACAGGGAGTCATTACCAGAGTATTCCTCGGAGAACGGTCACATAAGGTCTCGTCCTTAGCCGAGGTAATTGCTGATGGATCGTACTTCGGAAATTGCATGCCGCGGGAAATACATGGCCTATCGGGTGTTCGGATATTCCCTGTGGGAAGCCGGAGGTTCCACAATACGCGACAGTGTATTTACGTAGCGTTAGCCTCGATGTTCATGTACTCGGTCAATTGATACTTGCGCAAATCTCTGCTTGGCGTTTTCAGCCATCTATTGAGTCAACTGTCGACAAAGTCCCGGGAGAATGAGTGATAGTCAGGCTGAGGTGTTATTCAACCAAGGTCCGGAGACTCAGATGTAAGCCGCGAATCCACCCTCACTCGGAGATCTCGAACGTTTCGTGGGATCGTGAATCTGAGAAGTGAATTATCTATAGTTTGGGTTATATAGTTAAGAAAAGCTACACGCATGAGCCAGTGAAATTGAACGGAAGTCGAGATTAAAGGAACGTATAGGCCAAAATTTTACCAGTAGGTATAACTAGTGCTCGGGGAAGAAGGCTAATGAAGAAAAACACATCATAATTGTACGGAACCTGTTCGACAAGGCCTACGAGCAATGACTTCATATCTGGGATATCCGTTACTGTTGATAACCCCTACTCGAAGAGGGACGATATCCCCCCGATGGCTGTTGCTGGTACTGACGCTGATCTAG
>JANHQD010001443.1:0-33097 GCA_024721195.1 Marasmius sp. AFHP31 | reverse complement strand
GGGCTTAAATTGATTCATTAGAACTGAACCAACTTGAACACGCACTTGTCCTGCGCAGAGTTCTTGTGCGCCATCTCTAGCCTTGGCGATGTCATCGCCCTGGCAACTTTTGTCGATACAGGCAGCGGCAGATTGGATGAACTTGTCATTCTTGCACAAGCATCCAAGATCAGTCTGCCCACACCCATTGGTGTCTGCTGCGCTGATGCACGCCAAAGCACATTCTTAAGAAAGATATCAGTTTAGAGGAGTCAAGAAGTCGCTTGTCGCGTACGAGGAACGTTCTGTGCTGACGCCAACGCGACAAAGGTGCTCAAAGTCCAAAGAGCGACAGAGAAACGCATTCCGAAATATTTGTGAGTGAGCGTGATGGAAGGGGAGTGGAAAGGAATGTGAGAACCAGGTAAGTCGCCGCCGCCGCCGCCTAGTTTTTCAACCTCTTGTACTTAATAGGAATCTGAAACCCCCGCTTAATTGGAACTTGTCCCTGACAGTGGGCGGGGGCCCCGAAGGATAAATTCTTGTGCACTGAGGAGCCTCAGGAGCTTAGGGGAACTGCAAAGTGATCAAATTGCCCTCTTGGAATATACTTATCAGCCGACGAACGAACCAAGTCTGGAGAACCGCTCCCCCGGAAATGCATATTGATGGGGTTATGCCGCCACAAGCGCGATTTGATATGATTTCTTTCTCCGACCAAATCTAAAAACTTTATTCCCTACGCTTGGAGACTCAAGTGCGTACACCGTTCAGTCGATGATTCAGTTTCTTGACCGACGCCGTATTAACTGTAGCTCCCGTGGAGAAAAGAAGGTCTGCATATCCTTCCCGGCCAAGTTTGGTTCAAGAGAACTGAAGAGTAGCTTTCAAGACTGGCGGCAAGGCGCGCTCAGCCCTCAAGTACGTTGTCACTCGCGAACATACGGTGCATCTCCATAAAAGAGTGCATGTCAGGTCCTTCAAGAAGCGGGCCCCCCAAGCCGTCAAATCTGTGGTTCAATGCGCGAAAAAAGGCCATGGGAACAACTGATGTCAGACTCGATCCTGAGCTGAACCAGGTTCTGCGGGCTCAGGGTGTAAAGAGTGTACCCCATCGGTTTAGGATCAATTTTGAACGTACGTTCCATTACAACATGTCCCCGTTACCTCTTTCAAGGCCAGCTTGTTTGCAATCTTCTAGCCTTTCCTGTTCTGATTTTCTCTCCTCAGGGTTTACAAACCGTCGTCGTAGATGCGGAGTAGACAGTGCATTTGGCCTCCTCCAGCCGACCCACACGCTTTACCCCAGACGGTCATATACCTACTTGCCCCTTCATTGCTCCTCTCAGCACATATGATCATGTCATGTTCCCAACACGAGAAACGCAAGGGAGAAGGGATCATTGGGCGATCCATTCGGGGCTCAGCTATCGTAACATCCGTCATGTACTATTCATGTACTATATGGCATCGATTCATCAGAGACCAGCAGCTGTCAGTAGGGCATCGAAGTTGGGTGTGCCCAGTCCTGTGGAAGCGTCCCCTGCAATGATTAATGAGTGTCGGTATCGATCGTGATGGAGAAGAGAAGAGACTTACACCCCGAGACCGCACGGAAACCTAGTCTTCCGCCTGCAAATTAAAGAGTTAGTGAAAGAGAAGCGTTATCATATTACAATTGAAACGGCGATTCTTACAATTAGGTCCGTCATTTGTCCCTGCAATGGTGTCGAAGAGAGCCTCGGGATGAGCGTATAGGCTGCAATACGACGAATGATTCTCAGCCACCGTATTATGTACGACGGGAATGACTCACAAAGGATTTAAGAATCCTAGGACGGGCTTTCCGGCAGCAACCAGTCGATCGTTAATTAAGGCGATGACACTCGCAAAGATGGGTGTCGAACACGAGGTTCCCTGAACTAAGATTCGCTGCCCAGCGTTAACGATCTGAACTGGCGTTCCCCTTGCAGACACGTCCGGGTAGGCGCGTCCGGATGAGTTGAACTGGCCAGAATTCTCAGTGCCGAGGGCTTCAAGGTATGCGGTGACAGCTAAGTCTTGGTAGGAAGGTCGAGGGAAGACATCGGAGAATCCACCACTGCTGAAGTCGGAGGCGCTCTCCTCGGTAGACGAGGGTCCAGCACTGGTGGAACCCACGCTTGTGATGAATGGGCATCCTCCGGGGAAGGTGGGGACGAAATTGGTGCATTGGGTATCTGTATACAAGGTTCGCTTTGAGTTGTAGGGATCATGAATCACGTTCAAACTGGTTAGACTGACCTCTAGATCCCCAGACACCACCGTCACCTACATTAATGGGTTGAGTTCCGGACAGGGAGCCTTGTTTTGGGATAGTACTTACCGCTAGCGAAGAGGTTGGAGACTCCTCGTGCACTAAGTGCCGCGTAAGCATCGCAAATTCGTCTACAAGTCGGTCGTTAGAACGACGCCCACGCCAGTGCATCCTGAATCTTGAAGCTTACCCAGCGAGCTCCGGACCAAGATCAGGTTCGTCGAAGCCGTAACTCGTGCTAAGAACCTGCCGCGACAGATTGTGAGAAACGCTACTCTCAAGATTAAACCAGGTGCGTCGGAGCGGACTCACCGCAGGAGGGGCATCCTCGGCAATTAATACGTTGATGACATCCAAGAATCCGGAAACATCGTCCTCGTTATCTTCGCCGACAGTTATGAATGTGACCGGTACACCTGTAGCGATTCCGACAGTGTATTGGATATCCAGATTCTGATGGTTTCGTGTGCGAACATTTCTCAAAAGACGGAATCTCGTCGGAACACGTGTGGCAAAACTTACTGCTTCAATCCCGGCATTAGAAGGACCCTGGTTATTGACACCTCCATCGACCGATTGGACCGCGAAGGAGGTATTGGACGACATATCGGGTCTGAGTAAGCTCAGGAACGTCTCTAAATCCGCGTTCTAGGAAAGAAAGAAGATGAGTGTTTGCTGTGCGGAGAAATAGCTCAAGCGCTCACCTGCGCCCATTGGTCGATGAAGCCCGTCACCCCGAGTCTATTGCTACTTTGTGTCGCGGGAGCGGTGGGAATCCCGTACAAGGCTTGGAGACAAGCAGGAGTAACGTTGTTGTTACAAGACGTGGGTGCAGGATTTGCCCTTCCTGTTACGTTGGCATTGGTAGCAACAGGGGCAAAAAACTGGGGTTCAGCTGGCGGGCGGAGTGCGAATGAAGTCGTGGGATGAACAAGAGCGACGTGGGAGCGCAAATCGCTCGGGATGGAGTACTGTAGAGTTCTTACAACTTCTCGGCCTGAAGATGTGTGTCGGAAAGTCTCAAAATTCGCATCCAACAGCGAATTGGCCTTGGAGACGGGTACAGCAAAGCTCAACCAGTCGCCGAACACGCCCGAAGGTTCGACGTCCGCGATCTCGTTCTCGGAAAGCCATTGGGTTACGGCGCTAACAGCCTCGGGGTGGGGTTCCATGAAGGCTTTGACCTATGGGACCATTCAAGACCGAGGAGCAGGAAAGACGTCAATAACTACTCACCTCTGTGTATCTGAGATGTTGACCATATGAGGCACTCCCGGGGGTACTGGCAGCGTATAGAGCTTTCTCTAGACCGTCTCTATCCTTGGGCTTTAGTGCGATCTTCAGATTCACCTTAGTTTCCGCCATACCAGCACTCCCCGCTTTCGCGAAGGCACTAGGCGCAGGACGTTCCTCCATGATGGACATTGGTCGACGACGGGGAGTAGCAATCCCGACCACAGTATTTCCGAGGGTGACCGCAGTAACAGCCACTGCAAAGAATCGTAGAGTCGGAATCATCGCCAGTAAGATCGTGTGCAGGGTGTCTATCGCAAGGGATGAGTCCCGACAGGAGCATATCTATGGGATTTTATACTGACCACCTTGTTAACAGAACGACCATAAGTGCATACTTCTGATCGTTCAGCTTCCTCGCGATTGACCTTGCCATGCAGCACTGGCGACCGAATACGTCCTGTCTCTGCCTGATAACGCTGGAGAATTGAGGAGCTCCATTCTTCTCATGGCTATCCCACGGGGGCCGCTAACACCGGTCGTTCGTATCGTCTGACCAACGAGAGCAATCCGACAGAGGTGAGAAGCCAGATAGCCGGCATGCGGTTGTGTACGTGTGCCTAGTAGAGTACATCCGGGGCGGTATAAATGACGGTGGTACTAACCCAAACTTGATAGGAGAACGCTCCGGTGACATTTGGGGGTTTGTTGATTGAGCCTGGGACGATTGCATCCACGACTATGGGTCGTACGAGTATGTGTCAGAATGATTGGTGTGAATTGATCACGACTGGAGTTGAACATGCAAACTTTTTCCTAAATGTGTGGACAGATAGTATCTGACCCGAGGGTTTGCATGAGTGGTTCCGATGACGGTTCGATTCGTGGGTACGCCGCCGGCACCGTCGTTGAGTTCCTGAAAATGGTACCCACGACTACCTTAGACGATTTCCACGATGCACCCAGATTCTATTCGTTGTATGCTTTTGTGTTCAATTCGAATTTCGGGTACATAGTATGATACATTAGGGTTCCTCGATAAGCTACAAGGTCGATCTGTCCTTTGGGTATAAGTCCCATGAACACTTCAATGCCGCAGTCAGACTTTGGCTGCCTGTTCTCTTTCCTTCGTTTCTTCTTGCTTGTCTTCCGCAGTGCCAAACGGATCTGAGTTTAGCTGAGAACAGTCAATGAGTATACAGACCAGAATGTATGTAGCTTTCCGAATGCTCACATCTTCCTCTTGTTCCTTACGCTTTAGCTCTCCTGTTCGTCTATCCTTGCCATGCTGTGCCACCTCCGGCTTGCGGAAGACTTTACCCTTGACCTCCTCTTTCATGCCGCCTAGTTTGTCAGTGAATGTCTATTGTAGACGGTACATTAGCAACTTGAATGAGGATCCCAAAATTCTACTTACTGGTCCTTGGTGATAATTGGGTCCATAGCCAACAGCCCCTGCGTGTCGCTGAGGGGGGTAAGCCTCGTCCGTAGAAGGCTCCGCGTCGATGCCGCCCTCATGAGCAGCTGCTCCTTGTTGAGTGTCAGGGTTGACGCTGACTTGATTGGTGCTGCCGACAGCGGAAGGGTGAGCAGGGTCTTGAGAGGCAGTCATTTTGTTGTATGAGTGGGTGTGTAAGTTGGTGTAAGTTGGTTTAAGTTGTTGTTTCATTCCTGATCACTTCAGTTTATATAGGTCAAATCCAGAGGCGAATGACGCAGAATGACGACTCCAAGTCCCCAGTTAGTAACCTAACCTAATAATAGGAATCCCACCGGGTACCGAGCGCTATAGCACAGGAGTCGTGAGGAGTTGTGGTGCAATGATATCATGATATCACTTCCCTCCCGCGCCTCCCGCTGGATTGAAGATCCGAATTATCGTCATGAATCGAGTCCGACATCGAGGATATTAGTCTATACTGTGAACCAAGGGGATGTATGCTAAGTAGTTGTACTCCAGACCGCGTGTCCATAGTTCATGCCAAAGGAAACGGCGAGACGATGAGCAAGAAGCACAAAGACCGGAACGAGTAAGGATGTTTCTTACGATATTGGATCGGTGCCCATGTAGAGAAAAGTGAAGAGCTAAGTAAGAATAAGAAAATAGCACAACAGTGAGAGAGCTGCGTAGGGGGAAAATAAATAAAGGAAACGAATGTCTGATAGCCATGCTGGTGGTAGGTAGGATGTCGAACCGACAAAAGGTAGAGAAAAGGGAGCTACATACTCTTTATACATCGTCGTCATGAGCCAATTATTGCCAGGCAGACCTCTCTCTCTAAATCCTCTATTCCTCCTCTTCATCCTCATCCTCTTCCTGTATAGCCTGTTTGAATGCCGTCCCTGAGCGACCAGTGGGCAGTTGTCTCCGTCCTCCTCTCATCTCTGGCTCATACGTCTCCGCGGGACTTGGTGCAACACGTTCCACAGGCGAGTGTCCAGCCTTCTTGGTGTCCTTCGTTGTTGAGCGCTTGTTGCCACCATTGTTGGGGGCCCGTCGATTAACTGGTGGCGCTATGATCGGTGTAACGTTGGGCTCAACAAGTGACCCATGCTTTGCTCCACCCTTATGTTGATTGTTCTTCGTCGATGTGGATGTCGAGAGTGCCAAAGTCAATTGCCCCAACCCGCCTGCATATGGAATGTCATCATCTTCATCAACCCAGTCACTCTCATCCCCTAAGTTCAAACTCTGTCTCCCAGAAAAGACGTCCCTGATTGAGGTCCCTTCGGCAGGAGATACTGCCAAGACTTCCACGGGAAGGTGCGCAGTTCGTGTCTGCCATCCCGGTGGCTCCAAGCCCCATGACTTTTTCCAACTCGATTTACCGATCGAGGTATAACCTGACAGGGGGCTGGCGAAAGGCGCACGCCTATGAGCAACAAACGTGGTCGACCCGTCTCTACCCTTCCTCGGCGTACTCGAGTCATCGGAAGATCTCCTGGACCGATATGGTGATGCCGTCCGCTGTCCCTCATAGTCCGAATAGTCGATGAAGGACGTTGGCCTCGAAGAAACCGGCGAGTGATGTACAGAAGATGCGGTGGAATTGGAACGGCCGTGCTGCATTGGCTTGGGACCATGCCGAACGACTCTGGTCGAAGACCCTGAACCTCCTCGTCTGTGGTACCTCATCGGTGAGGCTGCTCGATTCAGCGACTGCGATCGCGAAAGTGAGCCGGTCGAACTCGCCGACGGACTCTTCCTGTGTTTGGGCTGCATCGAGAGACTCCGAATGCTTGAGGGCCGCGAAGGATACTCGCCTCGCTCTGAGTTTGGCGTATGGCTCCCCATTGATCGTCTTGGGCCTATCTGAGGTGACTCTGTGAGCACGACCATTTGCACGGATGTGATAGACGACCGTCTCGAGTTGACACTGCTAGATCTTCTCGACGAAACGGATGGGCGATTGCGTCTCCTTCCGCGAATGCCCGTCCCAGACCTTGAAACGCGTCCTTTGGGCGGCATGTTTTCTGGGGCGCTTGGGGCAGCTCGGGAGTCGTTGTTGAATCGAGAACCCTTGTTACCGAATGACAGTGAAGGCATATGGTTGCCCTCCTTTCGCTTCCCCTTCCGATCCTCGTGGAACCAGAATCTGAAGGCAGACAACAAGTTCGCCCTGTTTTTACCACCAGACGAGTTGGATCCAGTAGAACCTTTGCCACTTTCCGCCGGGAGGTTTGGCTGAGAAAGGGAAGTGAAAACATCACCCTTCTCGCTGGCAGGTGAAGTCGAAGGTGTTAAAGCAGCGCGTTTCACGTAGTGCGGTTGCGTCTGAGACTGTGTACTGCGCGCACCCAAAGATTCGCTTGACTCTGCCATGACCCAGGGTGAGCCCATGACGAGCGGTTGGGGGTGTTGGAGATCTGACAGAGGGGGAGGTGTCGAAGTCCCTCTCGACGCTTTCAACGGAGGTGATTTGGTAAGCTTGTGTCCTGCAGAAGAGGTACTCCCATGCGAGGAGCGTGTGGCTGAGGGCGGCTCATCTCCAGTAGCCTTCCGTTCTCGTTCTCTTTCTCCGTCCTTGGACTTCTCCCTGTCTCTGTCCCTTTCTTCTTTGACAGCTTCGCTCGATTTCTTGCGGACAAGGCCGGCGGCTTCGAGTGCAGTGGTAGCCCTCTGCATGATGCTGACACTTCCTGCCCTGCTCTTCCGGTTTTTGGCGCCAGGGTTGGAGGTCGTCAGAGCGTTGAACCCACTACCGCTTCCACCAGGTGTGCCGGGGTGCGAACGTGAAGTGGAAGATTCAGTGCTCACAACGGCTGTGGATGATGACGGCGTGAGCATCGGAGAGTTAGGCAAGTTTGGCGGTGTTGTCGCTCGCGGAGGAGGGAAAGTGGGGGTTGCGGGCACAAGGGCGAATGTCGGGGCGGATTTGGCGTTCTGGAGATTCAGAGGACCAGGACCCATCGTCTTCTCGGGGACTGGGGGAGGCGTTGGAGATGAAGGACTGGGGGGGAGATTGGCCTGAACGCCGGCATTCTGTTTCTTTCGAGAATGTCGATGCTTGTGGTGTTGTTTCTGTTCGTCTGCCTCTTTTTCTTTCTCCTTCCCTTTGCTTTTGGCTTTCCTGTCCTGCGATTGCTCCGGGACAGAAGAACGGCCAATGTAAGCGTCAAGTTCTGATGAATCTTTCGCGTCCCCCAATTCAAAAGGGCCCTCTCCACTCAGCATCCGCTTCTCGGCCTTTCGTTTCAGCATCCACCAGACAGCACCCGAAGCGTCGCACGCGTTGTTAAGGACCGAGTATACAATCTGTCCGAGATCGAACCCAAGCGCGTTCATTATGTTCAACAACTCTCGCTCCAAAGGAGTCGAAAAGATGATGGGCGACGGGGTGTTGAGTAGAGATGGGAAATCAACATCTCTGTCACGCTGAGTGGAGCTCGGGAGGTTGGCATGGGAGTTCTTGCTATTACTTGCATTACTATTCGTATTGGAATTCATTGGGAAGGTGGGAAGGTTTCCTGTAGGACTAGACGGTTGGTCGTAATCGTTGTCGGGGTCAGACAGAGTTGATGAGACTGAACGGCGCTTGGTGCGAGCGGGGGTGCGTAATGTGTGTACGGGAGGTGCTAAGCTGCGTGAGTCGGAGGAGTTCGTTCGCTGGCGATGGAGTGGTAGAGAGGTTATGTCCTCATCCTCGTCTTCTTCCAGAATTTCGGAATGGATAATGGGGTTCTGAGAAGCCGCTTTGTTGTCCGGGTCTGTAAACTCCTTTCGAAGGGTTGTCTCACTTGGATTGGGGTGGATGGCGGGTGTGTTAACTTTCCCTTGTTTTTCAACGTGTGGTTTAGGGATCTCAAAGGGATCATCGGAAGACAAGGCAGGGGTAGTTGGGGCGGATGAGTTGGCCATACTCGATTCGACAGAGGACAGTTCGGAGCTGGTCGCGGAAGGATTATTGACCATCGGAACCTCCTTTGCTGTGGTCGGTAGCGACGATTTTCGAGGCGGTCTTTCGATGACGATTTCCGTCTTGCGGGCGCTGAACCAAGAATGGGATAGGATTTGTGGGATAGACAGCCTCTTCGAGGGCTCCTTCACCAGAATTCGTTTGATCAGGTCGCGAGCATCTGTCCGGGAAGTTAGAACGAGGGAGGTAACCGAGACGCTTTCTGCCACGCACCATCCGAAAGCCATTCCGGGTCTTCAAATTCAGCAAGTATGACTTTTTCGCGCATCACAGCTTCATCATCGTCATCGAAGGGTAGCATGCCTGTCAGAAGGCAATACAGAATAACTCCCAGAGACCAGATATCCACCTCTGCGAAGCAAATTGAGTATAGTGCGCCAACAAGGTCGCAATAGCACTCACCAGGCCCCAAATAACGCTGACACTGCAACATTTCGGGTGCAGCGTACCCCGTTGTCCCACAAAAGGTCTCCATCAGCGCTCCCCGTTCATACTCCCGGGTAAATCCAAAGTCTCCGAGCTTGACCCGGCAACGCTCATCCAACAGCACGTTCTCCAATTTGAGATCGCGGTGCACAATCCCCTTGTCATGAAGGTATGCCACGGCCAGACAGATCTGGCCAAACAAGAAACGTGTCTCGTCCTCGGTGAGGCGACCCTTCTCCGCCAAATAATCGAAGAGCTCTCCACCCGAGCAGAGCTCTGTGACGATCCAGATATACTTTTCCGTCGCGATTACTTCATACATTTGGGTTATATGGGGGTGGTGCAGCTGGCGATGATGATGAATCTCGCGAGTGAGAGATGGTGAAAGTTCTTTGGGAATCTGTTTAATAGCGACACGGCTAGAGGTGAGACGATGTGTGCCCAAGCGCACTGTTCCGTATGCACCTGGTATCAAATTGGTCTGATTAAGCTTTTCTGTGTGTACAACATCATCGCCAGATCACTCACCTTCCCCAATAACCCTCCCTAGCGTATAATTTCCGATTACTCTTAGCTTGTTTGAAGAGAGTTCCTTGCCAAGTTCGTTATAAGCATTAGCGAGTTGGGCCTTCTGGTTCTGCGATATAGAACCTGAGTGTTTGTGGGCGTTAGACATGGGAGCATATAAGTAGAAAGTAGAATAGAGAAAGGAAAGGACAGAGGCTGAGCCGCAAAAAGAGATAAGAGTAGTAGACACAAGAATTAAGCAAGAAGGTGATGAACGACGTTGCCAGTCAACTCCCGAAATGCAATCAAACTCCTCCCGTCCGGCACAAGTGGCGTGGGACAACCAAGGCTTTACCGGGCCGCATGACTTCACCAACATGATCGTCCGGCAAGACCTTGGGGATAACCACCATGTCCGCCTTACCTCGGATATCAAGAAGACTGTTTTCCTCATCGTCTCTCCTTCGGAATCGTGCAGTAATCTACACAGAAAATGGGCCGGTCTCCAAGGTCCTCAGTGCAGTAACATATCCATCACTACCACCCCCACCTCCCAACACAGTCAACATCAAATTTATTCTTTCGCCAATCAATCCCGCCGACTTGAACACAATAGAAGGGGTGTATCCATCTAAGCCAACCCTGTCTTCAAATCTGAATACGTCTGGGAAAGGAAGTCAGGAGGAGCCCGTGTTTGTCGCAGGTAACGAGGGCTTGGCCGAAGTGGTAGAAGTTGGAGAGGGAGTAAGCGGATTGGAGAAGGGAGCTTGGGTAGTCATGGATAAACCGCAGTTAGGAACATGGTCGACGTCTCGGAACGTGACACCCAAAGACATCATCAGACTGCCTTTTGGCAAGCTAAATGGATTGTCAGAAGCCCACGGAGCGACAATGACGGTAAGCCATCCGGAGTCCCTCTACGTCCTCGTTTTTCATATGCTGTATCGTAGGTGAACCCAACCACGGCCTACAATATGTTAGACAGTTTTGTTTCACTTTCAGCAGGGGATTGGATCGTTCAGAACGGTGCAAACAGCGCAGTACGTCCTACTTGTTACATTTAGTCCCCGGTGTTGATTCCCGCAGGTCGGGAAACTGGTCATTCAGATAGCGAAAATAAGAGGGATTAACACCATCAACTTCGTACGCCCACGGTTAGTACAGCTTCTATGACACCATTGCATCGAGAAACTCACCTTTACAGTGACAATCTGGCTGGACTTGTAAAAGAGCTTGAAAAGCTTGGTGCCAACAAGGTTCTGACGTACGACGAGTTGAGCGACAAGTCCCTTCGTGGAAAGATCAAAGAATGGACTGGCGGAAAGGTAGGCAGAAAACCTTGTCCCGTAGAGCTTGTGCTGATACACAAGTAGGATATCCGTCTCGCTCTGAATTGCATCGGTGGTGATACCACGACGGCAATGGCCAAATTGCTTGGGCAGAACGCGCATCTTGTGTCTTACGGTGCTATGTCCAAGAAACCATTGTCGCTTCCGACATCCCTCTTCATCTTCAAGAACCTCGTATCGCGGGGGTTTTGGCAAACCAGGTGGAGCAAGGAGAACCCTAGACATAAGAAGGAAGCCCTCATTGGAACTTTGGCTGAGTGGATGGCGGGCAAAAAGGTTGGTTGTGTCAATCATTACTCTACTAAATTGGTGTCTGACGCATGCAAAATAGCTCAAAGCTCCCGAGCATGAGATCGTAACCATACCAAAGGAAGACTCGGACGAAGTGGCCAGTCAGAAGATTAGAGATGTTTTGACTCGAGTTTCCGAAGGAAAGGCCGGAAAGAAAGTGCTGCTTAGGCTAGATAGCACAGACACTTGATGTATTGAATATGAGCTCTGCGGATTGTACAACAACCTGAAACTATCACTGGCATCTTGCCTGTATAACACTCAGGCTATGAATGGTGATGAGCGGTGTGACATTTGGTGTGACAACACGCGCAGGGTACGCGACGGGTCACGAATCACGTTCTCTGGTTTCTACCATCAACAACTACACCGACCTGTATCGCCAAGTCCAGCAACTTTCAACAGGCGTCGATACGACTGTTGTCAGAAATTATTTGACATGGCTCGTGGACGTGGCTTTGGACTTTCAGCTCGTGGATCAAACGTTCGCTTTCGTGGTGGTGGATTCCGAGGACGAGGTCGTGGTCGTGGTCGTGGAGGATCTTCCAAGGGCAATGAAGCACCAAGGCGCGAAGACGATGGAACTCACCTAGCGGAAAGATTCGAGAGAGTTAAATTGAACGACGAGATCGATGAAAAACTTGGATTTCCGGCGATACAGGAAGGGGCGACGCGTGAGGGATGGTTGGTCAACATGCACCCTGTGAGTTTTCATGGCTTCTCCGATTTCCAAGCACAGACTCTGATATTATTTGACTGTGCAGACGACAGTGAAGGACCCAGATTGGCCTGGAGGCAAGTCTGCTGTGGACTATTACTTCATCCAAGACGATGGCTCGATGTTCAAATCCACTTTTGTGTACGAGCCTTACTTCCACATCGCGTGCAAAGTGCGTTTCAAACTATTATAGTCGAACATGTGCTGAATATCTATAGGCGGGCATGGAAAATACGATAGAAGAATGGCTGAACAAGAAATACGAAGGCCTCATTGTGCGCATTTCGCGTGAGAGGAAAGAAGACCTCAAGCTTCCTAACCATCTTATGGGCCATCGTCGTCTTTATCTCCAACTCTGTTTTCGCAACATTACAGATCTTCTCACCGTTCGACGCGACGTAATGCCCCTCGCCCTCGCGAATAGTGCCAAACGCGATGCAGTGGATGCCTATGCAGAAGTCGTGAACGCCAGCTCAGGCGGCGCCAACATGGACATCTCCATAGACGAAGAAGACGCGTGGGGAGGATCATCAAGTCGGGCGATGGGCTCTCGTGAAGACCCTCGTGAAGGTATCATCGACATTCGCGAGTTCGATGTCCCCTACTATCTGCGAGTAGCAATCGACAACGACATTCGGGTGGGGCTTTGGTATGCAGTGACATTCACTGCTGGGCAGCCGAGCTTCAAAAACCTGACAGAGCGTGTCAAGCGTGCGGATCCGGTCGTTATGGCCTACGATATCGAAACGACGAAAGCACCTCTCAAGTTCCCCGACCAGGCTATTGACCAGGTCATGATGATTTCGTACATGGTTGACGGCCAGGGGTATCTTGTTACCAACAGGGAGATAGTCAGCGAAGATATAGGCGACTTCGAATACACCCCAAAAGAGGGCTATGAAGGACCGTTCATTGTGTTCAATGAACCCGACGAAGTTTGTCTGAAAGCTCTGTAATTTGTTTCACTCTGACCTTTTTACTAGGCCGCGACTATCAAACGTTTCTTCAATCATATTCAAGAAGTCAAACCCACTGTTATGGCCACATTTAACGGTGACTTCTTCGATTTCCCGTTCTTGGACGCACGCGCCAAAGTCAACGGAATCGATATGTTCTTCGAAACCGGGTTCGCGAAGGATCTTGAAGATGAATATAAATCGCGCACTTGTGTTCATATGGACTGTTTCCGTTGGGTCAAGCGAGACTCTTACCTCCCGCAAGGGAGTCAGGGTTTGAAGGCAGTTACCACGGCTAAGCTCGGGTACAACCCTATCGAGCTCGATCCTGAGCTCATGACTCCGTGAGTACACCTGGTGCTGTACTTGTATTCATCTAAACTCTTGTGCAAAGGTACGCAATGGAGCAGCCCCAAGTACTGGCACAGTACTCCGTCTCTGATGCCGTGGCTACGTACTATCTGTACATGAAATACGTCCATCCTTTCATCTTCTCCCTTTGCAACATCATTCCTCTCAACCCCGACGAAGTTCTACGCAAGGGAAGTGGAACTCTCTGCGAGACTTTACTGATGGTAAGACGGTGTTTATCATTTATGACGAAGCTCCACTCATAGCGCCTTTTCAAGGTGGAGGCGTATAAAGGACACATTATCATGCCAAACAAGCACGAGGAAGAACATGGCCATTTTTATGATGGACACTTGTTAGCATCGGAGACGTACGTTGGAGGGCATGTCGAGGCGCTGGAAGCGGGTGTCTTCCGTAGTGATATTCCTACGGACTTCAAGATCACTCCCTCTGCCGTGCAAAAGGTGACTGACCACATCGCTGCGTTCTTAGTATCACCGTTGACGATTTTCGAAGTTGATCGACGACTTGGACGCCGCATTGATTTTCTGCATTGTCGAAGAATCAAAGGCTTCCATGGACGATGTCACTAACTACGAAGAAGTCAAGGCCGCTATACAATCCGCTCTGGAGACGTTGCGCGACGACCCGAAACGTACAGACAATCCCCTTATCTACCATCTTGA
The DNA here is from genome assembly GCA_024721195.1 of Marasmius sp. AFHP31. Lineage (NCBI taxonomy): Eukaryota > Fungi > Basidiomycota > Agaricomycetes > Agaricales > Marasmiaceae > Marasmius > Marasmius sp. AFHP31. Next base: position 18,888 of record JANHQD010001443.1, on the reverse strand, counting down.
TGTTGCCGCCATGTACCCAAACATCATGTTGTCGAATCGTCTACAACCTGACTCCATGGTGGACGAGTCCGTCTGTGCGGTTTGTGACTACAACCGTCCGGGAAAGACCTGTGATCGACGATTGGAATGGGCATGGAGAGGAGAGTTCTTTCCTGCTCATCGCGACGAGTACAACATGATTCGACATGCCTTGAACCAAGAGACGTTCCCTCCTAAACGGACAGGTCTACCTCCTCGTCGGTATACGGATCTTACACCTGCGGAACAGACTGCTTTGTTGCACAAACGACTCGGAGACTATTCGCGGAAGGTGTATACCAAGACGAAGGACACCAAAGTCGAACGTCGCGAGTCAATCGTGTGCCAGCGAGAAAATCCTTTCTATGTCGACACCGTGCGTCGCTTTCGTGACCGTCGATATGAGTACAAGGGTCTTCATAAAACGTGGAAGAAGAATCTTGATAACGTCGTCAGCGAGGGGCGTTCCATGGCAGAGGTTGACGAGGCGAAGAAGATGATCGTGTTGTATGATTCGTTGCAGCTTGCACACAAGTGTATTCTCAATTCCTTCTACGGTTATGTCATGCGAAAGGGTGCTCGATGGCATTCCATGGAGATGGCAGGAATTACCTGCCTCACTGGTGCGACCATCATCCAGATGGCACGGGCATTAGTGGAACAGATCGGGCGGCCGCTGGAGTTGGATACCGACGGTATATGGTGCATGCTTCCAGGTATCTTCCCCGAGAACTTCAAGTTCAAACTCAACAATGGGAAAGCCATTGGGTTCTCATACCCTTGTACGATGCTCAATCACCTCGTTCACGCCGAGTTCACGAATCACCAATACCACGACCTCGACCCTGACACCGGACTTTATAAAGTGCACAGCGAGAACTCGATTTTCTTCGAGCTGGATGGTCCCTACAAGGCTATGATATTGCCGTCGTCCAAGGAAGAGGACAAGTTGTTGAAGAAACGTTACGCTGTCTTCAACGACGATGGTTCATTGGCGGAGTTGAAAGGCTTTGAAGTCAAACGGCGGGGTGAGCTCCAGCTCATCAAGATCTTCCAGTCACAACTTTTCGAAAGATTTCTTCTTGGAACCACAACCGAGGAGTGCTACGCTGCAGTTGCAGAGGTGGCCGATCAGTGGCTCGACATCTTGTTCAGCAAGGCTGTCGATCTCGACGACGAAGAGCTCGTGGAGCTTATTGCGGAGAACCGGAGCATGTCGAAAACTTTAGCAGAGTACGGAGGCCAGAAATCGACATCCATCAGTACAGCCCGTCGTCTAGCCGAGTTCCTCGGTGACCAAATGGTCAAAGATAAAGGTTTGGCCTGCAAGTTCATCATTTCTGCCAGGCCTATCGGCGCGCCAGTCACGGAACGAGCCGTTCCGGTCGCCATCTTCTCAGCGGAGGAGAGTGTGAAGAGGACATATCTTCGAAAGTGGTTGAAGGACAACAGTTTGGTGGACTTCGACCTACGGTCGATTCTGGATTGGCAGTACTACATCGAGCGTCTGGGCTCGGTGATACAGAAACTCATCACTATCCCTGCTGCGATGCAGAAGGTTGCAAACCCCGTGCCTCGTATCCACCATCCTGACTGGCTCCACCGGCGCGTTGTCAACGCCGTCGACAAATTCAAGCAGAACAAACTGACTGACTTCTTCAAGCCGGCCGGCGAGCAAGGAGGTGGAGATTCTCAGGATATTCAAGACATGGAAGACATTGGGAGTGGTTCTCAACCGGGCAGGATTCGGCTGGCTCCCACCGAAAAGAGATTCATTCGTCAGGAGACTCCAGAGCCCGACAACGACGTTGAGCTCAGGAAGCCTTTACCCGATCCATATATCAACTACTCAGCCTGGATCAAAGCTATGCGACCGAGATGGAAGTACAGACAACAGGGCGCCGGTCCTGGAGGGACATCCGCCGTGGTTCCTGCGATGTTTGGGAATGTCAAAGTACGGACCAACAGGAGATGGGACGTGGTACAGCTTCGCTCCAGCAGCACACCCGGTCGCTACGTCCTTTGGTTGTCCGTCGACTCCGAGTTGGTCTCAGTCCCACTACGTATCCCGAGGGAATTCTACATCCATATGCGGAAACCGAAGGAGAGCGCCTTTCGTGCCGACCTCTATACATTCGAGAAAGTTAACCGTAACCTTCCTCGAGACTTACCTTGTGTCAACCTTTACAAAGTCACTGTGCGCGAAGATACCTATCAGGAGGCGCGAGAACATTTCATCGATCTAACGAGTGATCCGAACGTAGATGGCGTGTTCGAGCTGCAGGTATGTGCACATCCGATATCCGTCTCGTTCGTTTATTAAGTCGTCTGCAGGTGCCCTTGGTCGTACGGGCTCTGTTAAAGCTGGGGAGAACCTGTGAGAGTCAGGACGTCGCCATGTCTCTGAACAGAGCACAGACCGTCGGATTCGATTTGCATCAGCTCGACAGCCCTCTCCCATCTGCGATATCCCGCCACAAGTATCTGAACGGTGGCAAGGGTGGGAATTATATATTCTTCTACCATGCTTGCTCAGCCACTTCGCCATTGCACGTCTTTGCCCTTTTCTACCCAACTGGCGCAGTGAAGCTCCACATCGTTGATCCCGCTACCAGACGGCAGCCCATCGTTCGCCTCCCCGACACATACAACGATTTGCGTAACAATATGCAAGGCTATGTGAAGTGCCGCAGTATCAGCTACCCCGAGACGCGAGAGTTCGACACTACATACCACTCCACCGACATGACCGCTTTGAAGGCGATATCACGAGAGCTCGGCCTACAAGAGAGTAAATCGTGCACTGTGGTTCTCTCCTCCAGCAAAGACAACTCGTACTTCGATGACAATCTTCCCAAACTCGCCAACTTCCCTGTATTGTCAATGTCGAAAGCTAAAGCAGCCCATTCATTGGATGTCTTCCCGTGGCAACCAAACGTCGCACGTAAGATGATTGGTCGATATTTCTCCGTGGGGTCATGGCTAGATCGATTGCACGCTCTAGCGGACTACTTCGATCTTCCCATTGGACACTTGGAGGGTGATCAGCCACTTTTCACATCCGATATCTCATTTGCGCGTCGTCTCGTCCACCAGGATACGGTCCTATGGTGGTCTCCCAGCGACCGTCCAGATCTAGGAGGACTCGAGAACGATAAGCGCCCTACGGAGGACTTCCCCAGCTCGGAGTTTGTGGTGCCTGGGGTCTACCCAAATGTATGCCTCGAGCTAACGATCCGGAATCTGGCTGTGAATTCTGTCATTCATTCGGTGGTTGTAAACGAGCTGGAGGGCAGCGGCGGGACCACAGCTTTCGACGCTGTTTCGAAGACTATAAACGAATATGCAGAAGGAGTCGGGCAACGGGATTTGACGTTAGGAGAGTCGAACGTTTCCTCGCACACATTCAGCATTCTGAAGAACATGGTGAAGACCTGGCTCTTGGACAGAATCCAGAGCAACGAACAAAGTCCGGCTACCGTTTCCATAGATCACTTCTGGCGTTGGATAACATCAAGCACGTCCAACATGTACGACTCAAGTATCCACCGCTTCATTTACAGTCTCATGCGCAAGACGTTTGTGCAGCTTCTGGCTGAGTTTAAGCGCCTGGGCTCTCAAGTGGTCTACGGCGATTTCAGCAGAATATTGCTCGCGACATCGAAACCGCCAGGCACTGCGCACGCCTACGCAACTTATATCAGTACTGCCGTCACCTCGCACGAGCTGTTCCAGCACATCTATTTACGTACGGAACGATTCTATGACTACCTCGTTTTCATGGATCAGGCCAACATGGGTGGTGTCGTTTGCGAGGATCCCCTTGCGCTCGAACCTCCTGACGAACTCTCCGTTGAGATGCGGTGGAACATCTCCGAGTTCCTTCCCCGAGCAACCCAGAAGCAGTTTTACTCCATCATCCAGTTCTTCATCGTTGAGCTATTCTTGCTCCGACAGAAGGCCAATGAGACCGTCAGGATACCTCTGCGAGCCCTCGAGAACGGCGGCCTGCCTGATGCTACACAACAGGACCCTGGCCGCAAGAGTGAAATGGACACTGTGCGGGAGTTCATCGCACGTAAACTGACGCGTAAAATGCTTAAGGCCGTAGGAAACGTTGTTGAACGCCATCGTGAAGCTCTGGTCAACGACTCGGAGGAGTTACGCGCCGAGTTCGACTTCCCGGTCCTCCCAGGATCTCATCTACACCTTGAGAACCCCCCGCTGGAGTTCGTCAAGTTTGTTTGCGCGGTGTTCCACCTTTTCGGCGATTACCAGGTGGAAATTGGTCTGCTGAAGCGAAATGCTCTCGATCTCATAGGAGTCCGAGAATTCGCTGACGAGGCCAAATTCCGGAATCCTTGTGAGCCTCTTAAGCTGGGAAGTGTCCCTTGCAAACACTGCGACGCTTTGAAAGACTTCGATTTCTGTCGAGATCCTGAGCTTTTCCCATCCAGCTCTTCAGATGCTCGAGTGAAGTGGACTTGCTCGAACTGCTCCGGAGAGTACGATCGCGTGGCCATCGAGATGACGCTCATTGGTATGGTGTACAACCTGGAAAGAGCCTTTGCCCAGCAAGACTTGCGGTGTGCTAAATGCCAGCAAGTGAGGTCGGACAACGTGTCGAGATGGTGCCATTGTTCCGGAGCGTACCAGCTTACGATGGGCAAGGCTGATGTTCGGCGACGACTGAAGACCATCGTCAACGTCGCTATCGTACACGGATTTGGGCGATTGAAGGTAAGCACCATTTATGGATTCCTATGCGTCTTCTCATTTCCGAATATAGGATTGCGCTCAGGCCATGCTTGCCAACTGGTAAAACGTTGTGGTCCCCTCCTAGTAATCTATACCCATTTCTTGCGATACCAACCTAGGATTTGCTGCTGTTTTTCGGATGTCTTCTTCATTCTAGTTACGACCTGTATGTACTACCATGTGCCTCAATAGAGCGACCTTCAACCGTCAGCAAAGCTATCCTATCTAGATATGGACGCCAGTGATCTGCATCATGATCATCTCCTTCCTATAGGGAAGTTAAGCGGCGTGGGAAATGGCTCATCGTCGTCCCTTCTTCGCGAGCTTTATTCAGCTCGAGGAAGGAGTCGGTTGAGTAGTGAATTTCAATCTCGTTTCGCTTCCTCCACTGCCAACTTTCGCCCAAATCACTCACTTCGTCGAAAAAGCTGAGCTTCCTTGCGCGGGAGATAGGTATTACCACGAACAAGCTTCACCGGAGTTCTCATTTACCGTTTCACGATTAGCTACGAATTCAAGTTCGGCATGAATGACCTTTCGCCTCTCTCAGTCCTCCATCCAATTGCCTTTTTCTCCACCTATGTGGTGTCGCTCACCCGACCCAGGCATTCGCGCACACGCCAACTCTCTCTTCTCCTCTTGATGGGTCTCGCACACCCCATCCTCTTCACTCGCACATCCGGAAATTCGGTTGTCGACTACACCCTTGGTTCTTTTGTTTTTAGCTTTCTTCTGAATTTTTTCTCTTGGACATTCATTGAAGATACACCAGTCCCGTTAAAGCCCGACTCAGCGACTGCCACACGTGGTACTCTTTCTGTTGCGCAAGCTGCGCTGCTAACCATATCACCTAGAGCAATTGGGTGGTCTCACGGAAGCCCTCACGCGCTCCCATTTCCCCCTACTCTACCCACATCGAAACTGAACTCTCGACCCATCACCAAGCTAATATGCATGGCCCTCTTGAACGTCATTATTCTCGACCTCGTTTACGCCTATATGTGGACGGTACCATGTTTTCATATCGGCGGGCCTTCTATCGGTGATAGCTCATTCGGCTTACTGGGAAGGTGCTTCAACGTAGTCGTTTTTGGCATATCAGCAATCACGTCGATGTCGTCGGCATACTACATTACATCCGCGCTTTGTGTCGCGACGCACCTTTCCGCACCGAATCAGTGCTTGTCGTTTTACGGGAACCCATATTACGCGTACACACTCCAAGGCTTCTGGGGGTAGGCTTCTCTCGTGTGGATGCGTCCGTCATGCTGATCAGTTCACCATAGTCGAGCCTGGCATCAGCTCCTACGTCCTGTAAAGTTCACCCTATCTCCCGACGATTAATGTGCCTGAACTTGCTACTTACAGATTGTCACTCCTTATACCCGCCTGTTTGCCTCCGACGTCTGTCATTTCAAAAGAGGGACAAGATCCTATCTCTTAGCGGTGCTCTACATTGGCTTCCTTTTGACTGGAATCATGCACCAGGTGGGGGACTTTATGATGCATCGCGACTGGAATGCCGGTGGAAGCATGATCTTCTTTCCTTTGCAAGCACTCGGGATTACCCTCGAGATGATCGTGATGTCGCATGCGCCAAATAGCATACCAGTGCGGATGAGGAGATTGATTGGATATGCATGGGTAATGGCCTGGTTCACTTGGTGCGCGCCGATATATGTAGACCCCCTTTTACAGGGCGGGTTGCTGGATAATGGGCCACGTTTCATTGTATCACTAGGGTTGTGGAAGGGACAGTGGGTTCCACGGCCAATAGATGCTATGAAGTAGGGATGTATCCGTGCGTGTCGTAGATTGAAATTCCCAGATACCCTAGCCTATGATACATCCATTGAATCTCCAAAGTACGTTTCCGTCATGAGCAACTGTGTTTTAAGCCTTCTCTGAAGTCGGGTTCAGATTGTTGTCGACATGTCCCTCCGGCAAGTTGTTGAGCACATCTTCCTGTTTGTCGAGCTTCCTTGTCGTGACGAAGAACCCGATTGCGGCTACAAAGGCAAGGCACGCGACCACTGTGTAGTTCCAGATCAAGTTGGGATCCCTCACGAGAGCTAGATAGGTGTACGTGTCAGAGGAGGACAAGCAGAGACGAGTAGATGTTCTTACGAATGAAAGCCTCAGAAAGGGCAGAGCCGAACGCGTTGGTGAAGAGATAGAGCGACATAACAAGGGACCTCATGTTCTTCGGTGCTTTGGTAAAGGCATACTCCAAACCAGTGATGTTCGCGAAGATTTCACTGACGCCAACAAGAACGTATCTAAGGCGAAAATGAGAGGGCTGGATAGAAAAACACATCTAGGCAGACTCACGATCCCGTTTGACTCCAAACGTTGATGGGTGAAGGGTTGTTTCTGCACTCCGAGGCGAACCAACCGCAGGGGTTTGTCTGGTAGCCGAAAACTCGTCAGTATTTGTCGGCAGTCAGCAGTGGAAGGAGCGAAAAACCTTATATATGTAGTACTGGATGACTGAGTGAGCAGAGGGCAGAGGGCAGTCAGTCGATGTTCGGAACTATTTCGTGAGACTGTTTGTTGTCATACCTGCAGCCCAAATCATAGCACAGCAGCCGGCAACGAAACCAGCGGTGATCCTCTTCAGAGCGGTGAACCTGATACCTGCACGCCGCAAAGCAGGATATAACTGACCAATGTGATCGTGCATAAGTAAGAAACCGCTGCAGTCTAGAAATGACTACGCACAAATAGATCAAATATCGGAATCATGATGACGAGAGAGAGCGGGTTGAGGTTGGACAAAATATCGTTGGGCACTCCGTGAGTGGACATGGTTGCGGCTTGGGAGGTTAGGTTGTTGTTAATTTGTCCATAAGTAAGCCCTGTTGAATCCCAAGAGGTTATGGTCGTGAGCAGCAAGTTAAGAGATATAGCGCTCACAGTAAATCGGATACCAGACGAACACCCCGCAGGCTTTGACACCACGCCTGACTTCCTCAACCCAAGTATCATCAAATGTCATCCAAGCGGGAAGTGGGCCCGTTTGGTTGCTGGGTTTGGCTTGTTCCCAGAAGTCAGGAGCCTTGAGATTCTTGTACGTTCTGACCGGGTTGATGCTCCAGCGTCCCTTAGAGGCGAGACGGAAAAGATGAATAGCAGTTGCGAGAACGGAACCAGTGGGCGGCGACCGAACGTAGTGGTTTCTCCTCGTATACAGCACGATGGGACAAAGCAGGAAGACGATTGTCGGAAGGGTAAATGCAAGCCAGAATCCCACGAACTGGAAATGGCGTTAGATTGCTGCATCGACAGGTCGAACGCATCGTGAAAAGGAGACACACCTTCTCAGCATAAGTCATACAAATCTGACCTATGAGCGAGCCTATGTTGGTGAAGAGGTAGAAGTACTGGGGATCATTCATTAGTTTTTGACCGCCTGCAGGTGCTCAAGTCTTACCATGTAAACCCGAGTGATAGTGTACGCGGGATCGACGATGACCCTTTCGCCGCTGTCCAGAGTGATCACAAAGAGTTTCGTCTTCTTATACTGCTCCGCAATGAGTGGAGAGATATTCGCCTTGAACAAACCAGTCCCTGCCAATGTTTGTGAGATGACAATCTTCGTCTCCGTCTCGATAAACTTACCGAGTCCTGTAACAATCATTCCGATAGCGAAGCACCCGATAGCGCCACTTTTCTCGACCACGCCAGGCACCGACGATACAATGAGAATGACATGCCCAAGCAGGGCGATCCCGATACCAAGACACACTGTATTGAATCTGCCAAGATGGGCATCTGCGATGTAGCCTCCCAAAAGTGGCGTAACATAAGCCCAAAACGAATAGAAGGTCGTGAGACCGGTAGAGGCTTGTTGCCCTCTTCCGAGTGCACCAGACTGTCCGTCAGGTCCTCCAGCCCCAGTGCGTGAGCCTTCTGGGAGGGGCCACTGGATGAAGTTGGTCTATCAAGCCCCAGAAGCCAGGTGAGTGAATCTGGCACAAACGTATTAGATGGGTGACGTACAAAGACAACTTGCGTTCCATAGTACTGGAAGGGTTCGATTACTCCAAGCGATATGGAGATGAAGAGCGGAGGTGCTTACCGAAAATCGTTCAGCCATCTCAACGAAAGCGATCACTGGAAGGTGAGCGTTGTACCAGGTACATCAGCCAAGAATGATCATGAGAGGGAGTTCACGCACGATATGAATTCCATGGTACGTTGTCCGCCACTCGTCTTAAGGTGAGCCTCTCTTCCTCCGTGGGGAACTCGAGACCGTCATGTATACCATCCTGGACTGTTTCCTGGTCGTTGGACGATGAGACTTCCGGATGTTCCTTTTTCAATTCGACTTCACGAAGGGCGGCTTCATGAGTGGCAGCGAATTCTGCCCGATCTGTAGCCATTTTCGACCTCGAGGAACCTTGAGAGTAGCTTGGACTTGGCTTGGACCGTCGGGGGGACAAGAGACTTGGAAGGAAGTCAAGAGGTTCGTATTGACCTCGAATCTCTTTTTGAACTGCATCATTCCCGATTACTATTGAACTATTTGTGGAGCTCGTGCTAGTTCCGCTAGTTCTCCCAGCGCCGGGTCATGTTGGCCATGTGCATTGAGAAGCTAAGTGATGCCAAGCCTTTGAAATACGGGAGCGATCTACCGTCTTTTAGGGGCGTTGCTGTAGCTGTAGTGTCCGAGTCGCTGTTTCCGAACTTGGAAGAAGCAAGCGGATTCAAAAGACCCAACTTCGATGAGCGCTGAGGATTATTGGATACTCTGAGTAATTTCAGGGAGGAGCAGACGTGCTTTAAGTAGAGAGCCAATTCGTATCTGAATTGAAGCTGGCTTGAGTTGGTGCCGAACGAACTCCAATGCAAAGCTCCTTGTGGCATGTGAGGGGCATTAGTAAGGATGACTATCACCATATCTTGCACAATACGATAGCACATACTCACAATGAGTACGGCTCGGGCACGGCCTGTTCTGACCTCCCGTCATCCCAGGAACGTACTGTATAGCATAGAGGCCAGGCGGAGAAAGGTTTGCCGGGAAATTGGGACGAATTTGGGAATGACTGACTCAGGTCCGACAGAGATCGCGGGCGCCTTTTCTATGATCAACGGCTAGGGTTAGGGGCGCGTGCTTTGCTCAACCAGCCAATGGCAGCTCTTGGATTTTTTTCCCTCATCAAAGATTTCGAGTGAGAGTCGCCGGATGTACGCCTTGTGTCGATCATCAATCGCTCGCCATTCGTGTAAAATCCAACTTCCGCGACGTGCTCAAATCCAAACCTATAAACATCCTGTCTACGGTCGCGGTCCTTTTCGTTGGCTCCCTATGACTCCTCCAAGTCCAAAAACTGGTCAGGTTCGCCCACTCCCCGACACGGAAGGGGAACCTTTATACCCCGGAAAGCGACCAAGAGTTGACAAAGGAAAGTCTGCATCGGGATCCTCTCAGAAGACCACCAAGTTTGCGAAAAAGAACGCGAAACGGCTGAAGAAGCAACGTGAACATCAACCCGACTTGTGTTCACCGGAAGACGTGCAGTGGAAAGACATAGTCAGCCTTCTCGGGGAGAATGTTGTTGATAATGCTATAGAAGAGGGCAGAGAGTTCCAGTCTCCGTTTGAATTCCTTGAAATTGTGGACTTGGAGGTCAAGGCAGTATGTTCGAACGGTGCGTCGCATTCTATCACACTTCGACGTGAACTGACGCATTCGCATCCTTTTCAGGCGATGGATTGGCACAGTCAGACGTCGAAGGCGCGAAGCCTTGGGTCGTCGTCGTTCCATTCACTCTACCGGGCGAACGCGTTCGTGCAAAAATTTTCAAGAATGCCAGGATGCACTCCATAGCGGATTTCCTTGAGATTGTTCGGCCAAATCCTGAGTTGCGTGACGATAGCAGAGTGAAGTGTCAATACTTCTCAAAATGTGGTGGATGCCAGTATCAAGTAGGACGTCGTTTTGCGCACTGTATCCACTGCTTACGGTTCAATGAATATAGATGTTGTCCTATGAAAAGCAGCTTGAGTTCAAACGCAATGTCGTTGTGAAAGCGTATAAGAACTATTCCAGTACGTCCAGACTTTGAGACTTCGGTTTATTGTCCTTACCACTGTGTGCAGACCTTTCCGAATCACAAGTACCAGAGATACAGTCTACGATGCCCTCTCCTGAACAGTATGGGTACAGAACGAAAATTACGCCTCATTTCCAAGCTCCTCCCACGAAAGCGGATCGCGATGTCTGGCAAAAAGAGATAGCTGGAGGGAAGGTACCTGATTGGCTCAAAATTGGGTTCAATATACAAGGCCAAAACAAAGTCATTGACATTGAGGTGCACATTGTTCCGCTACCTTCTGCATTTTCTCGATGTTTACGCATATCAGGAATGTCCCATCGCAACACCCATCTTGAACGACGCTCTGCCCAACGTTCGCAAGAATATCTATGAGTGAGTCGGTCCTCCACCTGTTATTGCATTTACTGATTTCACCGAAGTACAATCCATACGTATAAGAAGGGTGCCACCCTTCTTCTCAGGGACTCCTTAGAAACCACAAGCGACTCCCCGAAGAACATCTGTATTACCTCGAACCACGCCACGATTCGCGAGACGGTCGGGGACTTTACCTTTGAGTACCTCGCCAGCTCCTTCTTCCAGAACAACAACAGCATCCTTCCCTCACTGACAGGCTACGTTCGCGATGCCATCTTCTCCCTCTATCCATCTGATGACTCCTCCCGGCCTACCCATCTTATCGATACCTACTGCGGATCCGGACTCTTCGCCATAACATTGTCTCCCCATTTCTCCACTATAGCGGGTATCGAGATATCTGGCGACTCCATCCTATACGCTAATCACAACGCAAAGCTAAATAACATCTCCCCTGAAAAGATTTCGTTCAGGAAGGGCGATGCATCTGACATCTTCCAGACGGTTTCAGAATTTCCTCCTGAGAAGACTGTCATGGTCATCGACCCGCCACGAAAGGGTTGCGACGACGCTTTCATCCAGCAACTCTTGAAGTTCCGGTGCAAGTTCGTTGCATATGTGAGCTGTAACGTTCATACACAAGCTAGAGACGTGGGGAAGATTATCAAGGCCACGGAGAACGATGGGGAGGGAAGGAGATATGTTTTAGAGTCGCTGAGAGGATTCGATCTGTTTCCGCAGACGGCGCACGTCGAGTCGGTAGCTATACTGAAACTTGTATGATATCTTCATGACCCGGAAAACGTTTATTTAGAGACCCGCTCCATCGCGAAGGCTACTTTTAGGAATGTGGTCCCATGTGTCAACGATCTCCTGTACTACGGGCCTACTTTACAAAAGTGGTACTACCTATCGGTTGCCAGATCTCAACTCGAAAAGCTCTAGCTTGCGTCCTCCGAGAGGTATGGGCCGCAGATAAGACGGGCCGCGTTGTGGGCACTACGCCCTAAATCGTAGAATGATCTCTTGCACGAAATGATGAATCGGCCTCCGAGCCCACCGTCAGTCATCAGGAAATATGCTTCCTCCGGAAGTCCACAGTGTTTCCCGTGAATCGAGTCTCTCCGCCTCCGCCGGGACCCTTGACTAAACCAACTCGATAGTTTCCTTGTGCTTGAACTTACGCCCTGCACGGTCCGCCGAACGGAACCTGAACTGATTTCCGTATAGTTCAAACTCCAGATGCGGCGCGTCCAGAACGGTTTGGCTAGGTTTACCTGGAACTGGGAAGGGTGCCTCGGTGGTATGCGTTGGAGGTAGTGTAGAGTAGACGGGTACTGCGAATGCGAAGATTGAGTTCTGTTTCGGAATTACTAGAAGATAAGTTGAATACGTGTTACTGAAAGAAGACGACGCGGTTGGTATAGTGCGTACATTTTACTTTGTTGGTGCGTGTGACGACGCGCAATGCATTTTCGGATTCGTGTATCACGATTCCAGAGATCCCGATGAGGGAAGGACACTTGCTTTGTCGCACTGTGAAACGGATGAGCGACGCAGGGGTGAAGAGAAAGAGCAATATACCTGTCATGATGGACCCATGGAAGTCCGCTTTGACCAGCTTGGGATGCATCCCAGCGGAAGTAGGTATGTCTTTGAGGGTTGGTAGCCTGTTGTTATTGGGGCCGACTTGCGGCAATCCCAATAATTCGGACATATAGCCCATCCACAAATGATGCAGTGGAAGAAACAGGTCGAACCTGATCAATCCGGAGGTCAAAACCCCAGCGAAACGCGAAACTTCAAAGGCAAGTACTTGGCCTGAGACTCGTCAAATTTCCAGACTCCCTTCTCTTTTGCCTGTCGACGACCGATGATGCCTAATTTCTTTTTCTGATTGTGAGCGGCCCTTCGTTGTCGTTTTTCTTCCTGTTCCTTGCGCGTGCGGCTTTCTCTGACAGGATTTTCGAGGAGTATCTTTCGACCATGGATACGACTCGCGTATATTTCTGCAGGATCGGAAGCTTGGGTAGCTGATGATTGAACGAAGGTGGGTACGAATGGTTTTGCGCTGCTGAATTTCAGGCGCTGGCCCTGCTGTTTTTAAGTGAATTTATGTCATGAGCTCTGAGATAAAAACATACCGGTGTTGCTGAGAGTGCCTTATATAGCTCAATTGGAGGGTTGTTCGAAGAACTGGAGGCCATTAAGATATGTCCTCGAGACCGAGTTACAGGGATGATGATGGTCAACTTGTGAGGTCCAGCCGGCGCACGGACCATCTTACTAGCTCGATTGCTCAAAGGTGTTCTATGAGGGAGAACATATCTACTACACTACGGGTGAGCTATACAGCCTCCTCCAGTGTCTATAGCCAGGACACATCTCGAGCAGAACTGGCCTGGGATGGGAACTATTGCGTCGTGTCTCGTTTTCACTCTCCGAAGGGGTGTAAAGCAGAGTGGATTGGATGGAAACAAGTGTCTATGCTCCTAGTAATTGTGTAACTTTTGATTCCACCTCGTTCGAAGAAAGATTGTCTAATTCAACGTGTTTCTCTACTCCGCGCTCTGTATGGGAGAGGTAATCAGGTCTCTGTGAAAGGACAGTCACAGAAAACGCACCAAACCGAGCAAACACCCGCGCAGGAGTTCCATTAGCCTCTCTTATTAGGACCGGAAGGTCAGGATTGTGTTCTTTTATGGTTGGGTACCTGTTAAGAATAAATTGCCTACAAATAACGGTCAGAATGGTACCGCTGTGAGTCGCAGGTACCGGACCTTGTTCCAGCGGAGGCTTGGCCAGACTGTGAGCAGAGAATTCGAATTTCCCGAAGTGCCGGAGAGAATGCTCTTGCAAAGGACATGACGGGTGTAAGAAATTGACGGACGAAACCAGGTCGACAATCGGCAGCAACGGGAGGACTGTTACGGCCCTGGCTCGCTTACATAATCAAGCGACCTTGTTCGTTGAACCACAACGTTTGATCACTTCGCCTCCTCACCGCCATGGACGACGACCAACGCCAGAATGATGACTGGAATAACAACCGCAATAATAGGCTACCTTCGTTCACAGAGGTCCTCTCAAGAAGAACTCGACCACCAGTAGATCTGTTCATGTTCTAGTGCGTCGCCTGATTTTTTTTTCTCGCTTGCCTTGCTTAATGGGTCCTCTCCTTCCTAGCCTGTTTCTCCAGAGAGAGGGTGCAGAAGATATTCTCGACTTCTGGCTAGACGTACAACAGCACGAGAATCTCTGTAGGGCCTACTTCAAGGACGTTAGAAAATCAGGGCGTACTATCAAGGAGGATTGGCCGCAATATTGGGATTACGCCCGACGCCGTGGGTCAATCTATGGGACGGTCGTAGGACTGCATCCTCAGGATGCTCTGGCGACGAAGAGGAGCACCGCGAGTACCGGAGATATGTTGAGCGAGCAGGATAAGCGTAACCTTGCTTCTGCGGAGGAGAAGGGCCGCCCGACGTCTCCTAGAACCGTTGAAGGGCATACCTCACCCTCAACAGATCCATTTGCACGCTCTACGACACCTTTCTCGTTGTCGGGACGTACACCAACACTTTTCAACATGAGACGTGCATCACGCGCACCCACGGTCATCCCACGCTCTTCAGCAATCACGCGGCTCGACCTTATTGCTTCTGCAGAGCGAATTTATTATCGCTACCTTTCTCCTGCAGGCCAAACGGTCAACTCGCAAGAAAACCATGAAATTTACTTGCCCCCTTCCCTCCGCATCCACTCGTTTCCATTAAGCTCCTCTACCGAACCGAAAACCCAGACCGAGCTCGCGATATTGGCGCAAATACCTGATATGTTCCATGCCCAGAAGGAATACTGCTTCCGTGCTATGGAGCAGGATGCTTTCCCTCGGTTCCTTCGGGCGAAAGCCTTTGGCAATCTCACCCCAGTGTCGGCCCTCGTTAGACTTATCTTAGGGCTGATAATTCTCTGGATTGGCCTTGCCGTGGCCTTTGCCCTGATATTCTTGGACGTCCAGCCAAAGTCAAAACGATTCTTCGTGAGTTTAGCTTGCTCCTCGCCTCGTTCAAAACTCATTTTGTGTTGCACAGCTTTTCCTACCATTTACTTTCGCCATTCTCTTCCTCATTTCTCATCAGTACGAACTCGACCCCATCCTGGTTTTCTTTGGACAATCCGAGACCACACCGTTCAGGACTCTCACCATCAAAGAGCCGTACGTGAAGAAACTCCTTCTCGGTCGCGCGATATGGGTGTCTGTTCTGGTAGCAGCCTTTGTGACAGGATTGACTCTGTTGTTCTGGGCTGTCCCCGGACATCGACTATAGTGCGGTCTGTTGGATACACACCTTGACGACACTTTCACGACCCTTCTCTCATTATCACTATGTTTATTGCCAGCAAGTTCCCCTTCACTTTCTGTAGTAATTCCTATCGATCATGTTATCGTTTTGCATGATGCAATGTTGATCAGCTAGTCGTTCCCCCTCCCGTTTTCTAGGATACCCCCACCCTATCACACCTTACACTCCTTTTATTCTTTCTTTCGCGAATCTCTCTTCTTGATTTCTTTGTGCTTATGTTGAACGGTGTATTCATTGAAGTTCTCGTACCGTAGGTTGGTTTTTGCGATTCAGCTTTCATTCACATACATACTACAACTCTATATATCGACCAGCTGGCAAGATTCGGATGTCAAGCGACGTGGGCTTAGTGTCTGCTTCCGCTCCAGGTAGAGTAGCTTTACATTATATTTAGACGATGCTGCTTGTAATAGGTCGAGGGGGTCGATGAATCATGACATTTCGTTTTGGATGGGACTTCTTCGGTATGTACGTGGTCTCTGATTCGGAACGTATTCCAACGACCACTATGATTAAAGTTGGTACAATCCCCTTGTAATTCGGGAATAAGTTTGCGGCGGGGGGCGAAGCATATCATGGGGAGACTCACAAAAAACTGGGCGACGCAGTCCTGTACCAGAAGCTGGGCGGGAGAAGGGGGTTTCAGATGGGCAGTTTGCCCTGCCCGCGTCTAAAGATCCAAAAGACCGCACTCACAGCTGCGCCTTCGGTAGATTCTTCGAAACAGAGTATCAGGAAAATAACGAAGCAGGTCGAATTGAATGCCCCAGTTCCAAGTCTACAGGAGTGGGTTTTAGTCAGAGATCTGAGGGTTGCTAGTGGCTCACTTACACGATGGCGAACGCTCGACTCGATCTTCGCTGCAAATCTGGTCCGATACTTCGCCAATACTTCTTGTTGACCCGGCGAAGGTAATACAGGCGACCAGCTGACCGGAAAGAGAACTTAACACCGAGAGCATCGTACTTTGTTGCGGACTAACCGGTCATGAGGGTTGCATAGAGGTTGGTGACCAGGGAAAGTGCAAAGAAGGACGGCCCAGGCTGAATAGCTGGACACTCCTCGGAGATATCCGCGACTCCCACCACTTGTAGTTCAGAAGAAAGCTGGGCTGTGAGCGAGGGGGGTGACTTTGTAGGTTTAATGCACTTACTCGCAGTTATCAGAAGAAGCACAGCTCCCGGGATGATGCAATAAGTCTCGAAGTTCCAGATTGCATAGCACCGGTACACCTGCGAATAAATGCTCGATTAACCTGAGTGCACCGATGACTAGGGAGACGAGAAAGATACTCGGACGTACCACTAGGGCATCTGCAAAGAAGCTGGTAGAACGTCGATCATCACACCGCGGTGTAAATTTCCAAGTTCGGGCTCTTACCCGTTCATAACGTATGCGAATGTTTTGGGGGTTATCAGGTTAGGCCATGGTGGTTCACGTTGTTGTCGGCATAGTGGGGGGTCCTGGAAGTCCTTTTTTTGAGGACAATGGTCTCCTTCGCAGTGTCTGAAGTGATCCGGTCAGACCATGTCCATATGGTAGCACAAAGAAGGAAAGTAAGCTCACGATTTCGTGAAATGCCTCAGGGCCCCAGTGAAGACGAACAAAATGTGTATTGTAGAGAAAACAAAGATGAAGATTGCTGTCACCAGGAAAACAGCATAGCCCGGCCTTTTACGTCGCAATAGGATGTATATGCAAAAGCAAAAGAGTACGGTATGAAATCCTGTTTGTGGTAAGCGCTGTTGAGGTCCATGTGTGTCTTTGAGGGAGTGTTCTGAGCTCACCATAGAATAGTGTTTCCAGCTGCGAGCAAAATACATGTTAGTAAAGACTGACAGCTAACCAATGCGAGACGAAGTATTCACCCATAGTGAGATGAAGAATGCCTGTAGAGTCGCCGATGAACCGTTATACATATACTAAGGGATGAAGTAACGCACCTTTTTGTCCAGCGGCATTCCACCCATGGTTTGATAACGAATGAGGGGATCCAGTCTCCTGATCGCAGAAACTCACCCGATAGGTCCTATTATATATCAGTATCGTCCGTAGCCATCAGCCAATGGAAGAAGCTCAGCCAGATCATCGGATGTATCGCTGAGCAACAGTCAAAATTCAAGAGGCTGTCCTGGTATCGGGAGTGTACATTAGTGTATAGGATTCTAGTGGGTTCTGACATGATGCTGGGATGATACCGGGAGCCTGTACGTCTCTCACCTCAGAATTGATTAATGGTCATATTTGAATTTGAATGGGTACGAGGAATCCTTGACACGAACTTGAATCTATATATCGACATAGATACCCATAATATTATGTCTCATCTAATTCTCTGAGAAATACTCCGGCAAGATGTAGCCGAGCTTCTTATAGTCCTCAGGGTTTTGCTGGGAGGAGCGGGGCATTATAGAAAGCTTCATGGTCCCAACTTCCTCGAGAAGCAGACTCGATGTGATCCCTTCTGTGGTGGTGTTTTCTGATTCGCTCAACGCGCGATACAAATCTTCCAAAACAGATGCTGCAACATGACGTGACGTTTCGGCGTTTGCTTGCAAGGTCTTGAACACCTCAGCAGTGGTCACCGCTTCGGAGTGAGGGCGCCATGAGTCGTAATCAGTTGCCGTCGCAATGAGAGCATAGCTGGAACCCGACGAGTGGTAACTAAAATCAGTGCGCCGGCAGATCAGATCAACATCATGCATACCTCAGCTCAGCTTCCCTTGCTAATTTCGCCTCGGGAAGGACGCTCATGTTGATGATATCACCTCCCCATTGCCGGTACATGATGCTCTCCGCCCTCGTAGAGAACTGGGGTCCCTCCATGCAAACTATGCATTTCCCCGTGAACAACTGCACCCCGCGTCCTTCCGCTTCGAGAGCATTGCGGATTTTACCCTCCAGCCACTGGGTAAGCTTGTTGCTGAAAGGATCACCGAATCCAGCATGCGCTACGACAGTGGTCCCTTCAAAGAAGGAAGCGGGTCGAATACCCTTTGTCCGATCGATGATTTGGTTAGGCAACACGAAGGACCCTGGCGCGATCTCTTCTCGTAGAGAACCAACGGCAGAGAACGCAAGGATCACTCGTACGCCAAGAGACTTGAGAGCCGCGATGTTGGCACGAGCCGGTACCGCAGAGGGGTGAATGGTGTGACCTTGACCGTGTCTAGCGAGAAAGGCAATTCTGGTCCCAGAAGGAAGGGATGAGATGGTTATCGGAGAACTCGGGAAACCCCATGGCTTTGGAGAATGTCAGAGCTCTGATCGTCTCGGAGCAAAGAAAGTACGCACTGTCTCTGGATTGACTGTTTTTCTGGATA